>JALPQI010023583.1:0-17661 GCA_025490895.1 Thaumatotibia leucotreta
CCCTCGCGTCATTGGGCCCACCTATTATGAGCGACTTCCCGCAGATCTTAGACTTGAACCATCTGACGAAGCATTTCGACACCGCCTGAAACGCCTTTTATTGAATAAACCATTATATTCTGTTCAAGAGTTTATGAATCTTGACATTTAAATAGTTAATAGGTATTGATGTATTTTGTATAAGGACCTAAAATGTATAAATTGTATAATGAGAATTGTAATTTAAGGTGACGAACCCTAACGGGGGATAGAACTGCTAATATTTAATTTGGTTTTTAATAGTGTATTTAAATCTTTGTTGACATTGTTATATTATAATTATATTTTTTATTATTTGTTTTGACGATCATGATAACAATTCGTATAATTTTGACATGTATGCAAATTTATTATGTAATCTTTTATCATGAAATAAAATAATGTAATCTAATCTAATCTAATGATCTATTCTACTTCCATATTCATACTCATATGCACATGCACTTTGAGCACTATTGCACCAGCGCCCATGCACATATTATTATGAAACTCCTACTTTAGATACGAAAATGTTTTCTACTACAATACAGCTATGCAAATTAAAATATGCAAACTGCAACGAATTTGGGGAATTAGATTTTCAAGTAAGACAGCAAAAATATTGTAGCTACAGAAACAATTATGGAAGTGGTAAATTATTTATATTGGATTAGCCAAAATTGCTCAATTGGTGCTCGAATGGAGACCACGGACCGTCCACAATAAGAACTGTTTTCATGACACTTGGTTTCTAAACGCACCGTTGGTTGCGTGCGGGAGTTACAGAATAGTGAAATTCCCTAGGGAGTTATAGTACTAATATTTATATCGTCATTTAACAATATTTTGTCTTAATAGTAGATTACATGCCAAGGTCGTTTAAGTGGGAAATGTCTTGGATGACGTGTAATTGTAGCCCGAGGCGAAGCCGAGGCCGACAAGCATGTAAACCGAGGCTTTCCCATTTAACGGTGTGTATATTATTTTTCTGCTTAACGAAGCCGACAAACGGCAACTTAGTTTAGCGCAGCGGCCGGCAAAGTGCTGTTTGCCGGCCGGAGGGCAGAATATATTTTTTTTGTCCGCAAGTGTGACGTAAAACATTGTATGCATCCCTGTCGGTAAACGGAACACAAACTCGTTAGTGATTCCGTACTTACCTCCCTAGATGCACAATGTACTATAAAAGTCTTTCATAAATACTACCAAACCAGAATAAACACCAAGTATGCCATCATTTAAATTCTTTTGTCATTCTGAACAAGTAAAAATCGAAACAATTGCATTTCGCAATCCATTACAAAACTTATCGTCATTAATACTTCTTCGTCATAAATAACGAAACTTACAAAATAAAGTAACACAATTATCCATTATTAATTTCGTATTGTGCAACTTGAAATTACGCTTAGCCGTGTTACAGCATTGTATTGTGAAATATGCGCCAACTTTGGAAATGAATGCTGGTTAAAGCACGAATTTATAACTTTTTGTGTATTATCTGGTTTGTTGAATAAATTTTAATTTGCACCTATAATAGGAAACCACAGCGAAATAACCAACTATCCTAACTTTACAGTTTAGCGTAGCACTATAGAGTTTTAAAAAACACGTATCTATACAATTACTTAAATATTAATTTTGGTATCCTTCATACAAATGATCACTATCCTTTCCCACATTCCAGGCATATGAGAAAACACAGCTAACATTTTTTTTTATGTGACGAAGTAGACGACTGAGCTCTCAGCCCACCTGATGGAAAGCAGAAACTGAGGCCCATGGACATAGAGATAAAAAAATCGCCTATGCGCTGCCCACCCTGAAGACTTAGATGGATTGCCTCCATCTATGCCAGTAATTACACCGGCTGTCTTACCCCCAAACCGGAACACAGCAGTGCAAACACTGCTAGTTAGCGGCATCTACAGGTTAATGGATAAGGCGGTGGTAGCTATTCGGTATATTTATGTGAGAGATATATTTTATCCGGAAATGGTAAAACAGATAGGTACTTCCTCTTCATGTCAAATGATTTTTAGGACCCATATCCGTGCTTAAATTTTTCGTCATGGTGATTTCGGTAACTTTAGCACCTACTGTGAACTTCTATCGACGTTTCCTCCTTGTCACACTTATGTACGAATTTTCGAGTTAAACAGAGAAGCAAAACATCGATCGTCCTGCAGCGTCATATCTGTACTTAGGCCACTGGGATTTGAAGTCTCTTTGCGATATCGTATTAGAAATCAGGCTATCCGCAGTACAACCAAAGTAACTCATTTATATCTTACCGAATCGTTGTAGTGGCAGTCAGTGAGGCACATCGCACGTAGAACCGACGGCCGTTGGGGTGGAAAGGTTCTTGAGTGGCGGCCATGTACCGAAAGACAAAGCTTGAGTAGGCCGCCCACAAGGTGGACTGATGACCTAGTAAAGGTCGCAGGAGGCCGCTGGATGCGGGTGGCGCAGGAACGCGAATTGTAGGAAATATTCAGACGAGGCCTTTGCTCAGCAATGGGCCTCTTTCGGCTGATATAATGATGATGATACTCACGGTGTCGTATTCTACATCCGATAACGAATCGGACGAAGTCAAAACAATCCAAGTCGATTATCATTCGATACACGTCGGCGCCATCGATTTATCGCCACGGACTAATGGATAATTGGACGCTGTATCGGTGACAAAGTCTCTGCAATCGTGCTGTGAATATGAGCTTCGAATGCTTGTTTGAAACACAACCTACACATATCTCTGGATAGTAGTATGTATCATAAAGAAAACTGATGATCGTACCATTTTGGACTTTGTCATGGTGACTATCAATATAAATGAAAGTAGCATCGATTGTAAAAATATGGTACATAGTTAAAGACCTTTAATGAAAACAAAATTTACCGTCATGATTTTTGTATTGCGAAATTATATTTTGTGTAACAACTTTTAACAGTGAAAAAGCGATTAACAATACGCACCTATCCTATCACAGTTTTCAGTTGGGCGAGAAATGGCCGAAATGATGATGATTGTGATACTTTAAGGTTATTGACACGCGAATTCGTATTCTTTGAAGACCGTGACATAAATCTTTAAGTCAGTTCTTGCTTTAAAACGATTTTTATAGATATCCTTCGATACAAACTGAATGAAGATGGGTACGTGCAGCAGCATTGATTTATACGATAAATATAAAATATAAAATCCTCTGCAAATAAATTGATGCAATTCAAATTTATTTCAATTGGAGTGATTGCATTTTTCCATTGACAGCATGAGATAAAAAGCAATGATTTGTATATTACTTAGAAAAATTAAATACAAAAAATTTATCAGGATTTTCTTGAAATTTAATCAAATATTAAAATCGTCTCGACGTAGGTATACATATTATGTAGTCGTACTATAGTTATCATTTTCTTATATTATTTAATAACACTAGATAAACAATCATGTATATTTAATCCATTACTATTATAAAGATCCTAATTTGTTTTAGGTACCTATACGTTAATAATTTAACAGCATTAGTAATTATTGATTTATGGCCAATGACCAAATTAAACTATTTAAACAGCGTTCTTTCACACCTTAAGACATACTAGAATTTGAATCTCGTTAAAATGCGAAAACTATCATTTTGTTGAATACATTTTTGTGTATCTGCTATCAACGTTATACCAAACCCAATGACCCAGCAACTTTTAAATCAATACTAGAACCGCATTCATCAACACATTATTAAATTCCTCACATCCGTAGTGAAATGTAATAAAACTGGCAAATATATTAAACGTACAGTTCCACACTAATTAATACGACGATTTGTCAGCGGTACCGCCGAAGTTTGGCACCCTGTCATGTGGGACCATCGAAACTAATAACCGACCATTGACATGTTTGTATGAACATGATAGGTGTTGTGATGGAAATGGAAGTACTCATAATTATATTAAGGCTGATAACATCAAAAAACTCCTTTAGCCGTGCCACGACTTTGTGAGTATCGGTAACGTTAGGTTTTACTCGATCCAAATGATATATGTTACACCATTTTAACGGTTTTTTAGTAAATATTTTTTTATTACTAGGTAGTAATGTAAGTAAGTAAGTAAGTATAGTAATGAGAAGCAATTCTGAAGCTTGTTCCCGTAGATATACTGAGCCAGCTTTAAATTTAAACGGTCAGCAGTTAGGGCCCTCGCCACGGGGCCTAACCAATATAAAATACAATTGTAACTATCTTATCTTTTCTACCCGTGGGTGTCGTATGAATCAACTAAGAGATTGAAGTGTCACGATTGATGTTGGGCAGCATCAGCAGCATCATCCTACTCCGATCGCCAACAAAAAGAAGATTAAAAATTTTAATTAAATTGTATCTTGGGAATGTTAAACAACAGAACTATGTTCGTGTTACTCCAACTACATCTCAATTTAATTGAGAACGCTAAAATTATTTTTATTTGCCGTATTTTTTTATTAGTAATATTCCATAATAAAAACATTTTACATTTAGTGAAAATGCAGATCCGTTTTTATTTAGGAATCCATGTTCATAAAACGCAAGTCAATACTCACCCTGGTGGCTAGGAATGTCCATTTATCCCGTGAAACTAAATGAAGTATGGTCACTACAATGCGGGTTTATTATTGAATCCACATAATTTATTATTGTTTGGGTATCGGTTACGATTTTGATGGGATAGTTGAAATTGGTTTTCGGAATTGTCATTTATATTGGATTGTTTGAATGCGTTTGTCATTCGAATTGGTTAAATGATTGAAACGTGTTACATTTATTGGTTCTGCTTTGTATTTTATATTGTATAGAAATATACTTTTCTCAAACATGCAATGAATTATTGTTGTTATTTTCCTTATAGGCTGCGAAGTATGACGTTTCAGGTGCGACTAGGCCAAGAGGTCTTTAATGGAATTGAAGAATACAAATCTTGAAGCCCGAGGCCGGCAAAGTGCTCTTTTTTTAATTCCATTCGACATAAATTTATGGCACAGGCATGACATTCTGCCACTATGCATATAAAAAAAATGAAACTTTCATGTTTTATGGTTTATTTCTTTATTGAGAAAAGGACTTTACATAGATACATACCTCGGCCGAAAATAACCCGCAAATTGCCCGCCTCAGACCTATCTGGCCTCGCTTCGCTCGGCCGTCTTTAATGTCTTCGGCCGGCAACCCCTTTCGCCCCGGCCTCTATAGTAATGTACAATCAACAACACACCTGTGAACACAGGCAAAGTGCCAAAAATATGTAAACAGAACTTTATTGCCTGGACATAAAGGTGTGTATACATATTTCTGGCACTTTGTCTGTATCCACAGCTGTGTTGTCGATTGTACTACATCCCCTTATTCATAAACGCTAAGTATTGTTTGGCCCTTTTAGCCTTATCAATATGTCTGTATATTTAAGCGAGCATAAAGTAGTTAATTCATTTCAACAGCCGATTTCAGTCCACTGCAGGCAAAGGCCTGTCTTTTGCGTGTGAACACATTAGGTGGTCCCATCATGGTGGACAGAACATTGAAATTTACAATTTTCGATGTCAGGGTCGCGTTTTATAAAGTTACATTTTACATTTTCGCTGTTTGCCTCTCTAACGCACACACATTGGCTAGAAAGATAGGCAAACAGCAAAATTGCAAATTGTAACTTTATAAATTATTTTGGCCGAGTGGTGACGGCAGTAAGAATACATTTGTCACCACCCCAACTCCTCCTGCGGGTGTCGTAGTCGACTAAGGGATTGAAGTGTCACTGACCATTATTTGATAAAAGATTGATGATGGGCAGCAGCGTCATCATAGTTGACACATTACTGCGATCGCAAATCCGCTTGCCCAGCGTGGTGATTATGGGCATTTACCTCCCAATGCGTCTATACGCATAGTTAATAGGAGAGGCCTACGTCCAGCATTGGACTATCATAGGCTGATGATGATGATGATGAACTTTATAAAACGCGACCCAGAGGCCTTTGGCCTGCTACCGCGAACAACGAAGTTCGCAAATTTCGGCATTTTTTTCTCATTCACTCAAATAACACCTTCGATAGAGTGACAGAGACAAATCTCCGAAATTTACGAACTTCGGTGTTCGAGGTAATAGGCCTGTTGATGTGTCAGAAGAGCTTCGTCTGTATTGAGACATAGATATATGTAGGTATCAAAAAAAAATGAGAAATCGTTTGATAAATTGTAGACTTACGAGTATATGTTATTTGCAAAATCAGACGAAACACACTTAAGTTTTCAAACTACACAACACAGGCAGTACATTTCTCCACTTCAAAAACTTATCCCGCGCGTCTCATACATTTAACGTACAGAGAAGTTTATTAATCCAGACCCTTACTATTGTAAAAACTACGAACAAATAAAACATGGAAGCCGCACGCCATAGTAAACCTTTCAATAACTGTCTTGAATTTTAGTTGGCAAATGTCAACCCCTCTTTAATGCATCACGACAATGAATTTCAATTAATGTCCGCCTATAAAAACTTAAACCACCATTTAAAAATAGTTGTGATTGGTCCATCAAACTTTTGATTGGCTATATTCTGTGTATGAACATTTGTCAAAGATGTTGCGCCAAAATATGCACGGTGATATGAAAAGTGCTATGTCCTGCCCATCTTGGCACAATTGACCAATTGATTTTGGAGACGTTTTTAAGCTGGCGTTAGACGTCCATGTTATATATGGTCGCAGTATAAAAACAACTTTTTCGGCCATCACATCATCAGCCTAGGCATGTGGCGACGGCAGCAAGAATACACTTGTCACCACCCCAACTGTTCCCGCGTGTGTCGTAAGAATCGACTAAGGGATTGAAGTGTCATTGACTATTCTTTGATTTCATTTATGATGGGCAGCAGCGTCATCATAGTGGACACATTACTGCGATCGCCAATCCGCTTGCCCAGCGTGGCGGTTATGGGAATTTATCTTCAAATGCGTCTATACGCATAGTTTGATAGGAGAGGCCTACGTCTAGCAGCGGACTGAGATAGACTGATGATATCATTAGCCTATATTAATCCACTGCTGAGCAACGGCATCTCCTTAACCTGCGGATGGAACTATGAACGCATTAGAAGGTAAATTTCCATAATCGCCACGCTGGGCAAGCAAATTGGCGATGGCAGTAATGTGTCCACTATGATGATGCTGCTGCTCATCATCAATCTTCGGTAAACAAATGGTCTGTGACACTCTTTCGTTCATAATTCTCTATATTTCTGCAGCTTAATTTTTTTTGGTAATTATTATTCCAAAACTGTAATCAGTAAAAAGTTTCTTTGAGACTCGAATCAAATTATTTTTACTAAATATTTTTGATTTGTGTTGTTATTCTTTCCCAAGTAGTCACACTATTTGATACTACATAAATTATATTATAAATATTGGATGTCATATACCAAAGAAAAATATACCAAGATCACTAACGTCCGAGGTGGCAATCGAACCCACGTACTCAGCATTCGCGGCTGTTGTACCGCTTGGCCACTCAGTCTTTGCGAAAGCTGAGTACGTGAGATTCCCATCTCAGACATTGGTGATCTTGGTCTATTTTTCTTTAGAATATGACATCCAATATTTATAATGTAATCACTATCTCATGCATCTACACGTAAATCTTTTGTCTTTGCATGTTATGAGTTCAGGTTTTAAGCCACGACTTAAAACCACACTTTACCAACAAAACAGTCGTCTCTACAGGGTGGAACGGAACGACGATCTTTCCCGCTACCGACCGAGTCTACCAACCATTACGATGAACTTTCAGTACCTATGGGACCAACATCGAAATATCTTTTAAAAATTTAACCCCTCATACAAAGTCACTGATTAGTTAGAGCTCAATAGTATGGAAAAGTCAATTTTCCATGTACGTTTTCGATGTTGGTCCCATACTGAAAGTTCATCGTAATGGTTGGTAGACTCGGTCGGTAGCGGGAAAGATCATCGTTCCGTTCCGACCTGTATACAAATGGTAAGAGCACTGTAAACTTTGTTTAATCCCTAGTGCGGCAAACTCAGTTCAGCTGTGACAGAAACTTTCTGTACATACCACTTAGTTTTATCTGGGCTATAATAATTTAGAGTGGCTGTGTCATGTCTAGAAACAACCTCAAAGAGAATAATTTCAAAACATGTCTGAACATCTAGCTTTCTAACTTGGTTTTAGTTCCAGGTTTCTAAGAGATCTGGATTTGACAAAATATCAAAAGAATAGATAAATGTGGTGAACGATCAACCAAACAGGATAATTTTGATCCAGATAAAAAGAAAACACTAATAACTACCCGCTTCGAAAACTACTAAACGTATAAATAGAAACCGACTTCGAAAACGACTAAACGTATACTATAATTACCTAGTATTAATACGTATTCTCAATATACATAACTATTTCTTTAGCACTGATTTTTAAATGTACACATTAACAGCCTATCTCAGGGTGCTTAGCCAAGTTGCCAATCGCTAGCGCTTGCTAGCGCATCGTAGTTTTCCCTCTTTGTCACTCCTTCATATTAGAGCGACAAAGAGGGAAAACTACGATGCGCTAGCAAGCGCTAGCGATTGGCAACTTGGCTTAGCACCCTGTCCACTGCTGGACGTAGACCTTTCCTACTTAACTATTCGTGTAAGGTAAATGCCCGTAATCGCCACGCTGGACAAGCGGATTGGCGATCGCAATAATGTGTCCAATAAGACGACGCTGCTGTCCATCATCAATCTCCTGTAAATCAATAGTCAGTCAGTGACACTTCAATCCCTTAGTCGACTCTTACAACCCTCGCGGGAAGAGTATGGGTGGTGACAAATGTTTTCTTACTGCCGTCACCACACGTCGTACAAAACGTATACTATATTTTAAAAATCCATAACTTTTTATGTAGCCCTGATTTTTAAATCTAAAAACATTTAAAAATCGTACTTACAGTGTCCAAATTAAACAGAAAAGTAAACTTTCGTAGCTTTCGGACACTATTCAGATTTAATATGAATCATAGCTGCTCAGACCTTGCTAAGTAGTAGTAAACATTTGCAACATTTGCACTTCGGGGAGTGTGCTCAAGAGCTTCATGAGCTTATTCCGCCATCCCCATTTTGCCATCGAAATTCTTGACGCACGGCCGGGTTCCACCCTTACTTGGTAGATATTCCATTTATTCGTACGAAGCGCTTTGCGTCTTGTTTCCTTATGCGTACTGCCAAGGAGTGGAATTCCCTGCCGGCGTCTATATTTCCGAGATCATATAATCCGTCCACCTTCAAGTCAAGGGTGAATGAATAGGCACCTTCTGGGCAAACTCACTCCATCATAGGCCACGTATCTGCCCTTGGCTAGTCTGTGGCCATGAGTAAGCCCATTTCAAATAAATAAAAAATGTTTGTAGTAACACTAGCTTATACAAGATACGTACTCGCAACATATTAAATCCACACGTAGTGTATTTATGTCATGCGCGCGACCGCAGAACAAATTGCGAACTTATTGGCAGCCCAGCTCACTGAGCCGAAAGGTGGTTTATTTTACGCTTTTATTAAAAAATGTCGTGGTATTGAAATAAAACTGAATATGTGAGCTGATGTTGGCTGTGAGGATAAATTGTAAGGTTTGCCCGCGAATTCTGACATATTTCAAAAATTATCAATCGACGGATTGAAAAAAAAATTGGATATTGTTAAAGGCCTTTAATGAAAACAAAACATCACAATTTTTATGTCACGAAGGTAACATTTGTGTAACAACTTTAGGCAGTGCAAAAAGGCGACAAATTCAAATTTTCTACGAGCGATCATATATAGGTGCCTAATTTTCTATGAGCGATCATATTATAGGCGCCTAATTTTCTAGGAGCAATCATATTATAGGCGCCTAATTTTCTATGAGCGATCATACAAAGGCGCCTACATAATAATATAATTATGGTTGTTTGTTTATGAGACTACATTTTTAAGGTTCTATAGCCAAAATAGCAAAAAAAGGGTTCCGCCCTTATAGTTTCGCCATGTCCGTCTGTCCGTCCGTCCGTCTGTCCGCAGCATAGCTCAGTGGCCGTTAATACTAGAAATCTGCAATTTTGTCCAGGTATACATAATAATCATGCCAACAAAGTGGTACTAAAATAACTAGAAAATAGGTTATTTTTCAGCTAACTGGTGAAAAGGGGATGATTTTTTTTATTTGTTGTAATCCTATAGTGTGGGGTATCATGGAATAGGTATCTTATAAAGATTAAGGGTCTTGAACGAAAGTTATTTTGTAAAGTCCATATTTTTGGAGATAATCACTCCAGAAGAAAAAAAATTGTGTCCCCCCTCTCTAACTTTTGATCCGTAGGTCCAAAAAATATGAAAAAAATCATGAATAGTGGGCTAACAGAATTTTTTTAAAATAAAACTATTTCGAACATAATCGGCCCAGCCGTTTTTGAATAACTACGGAACCTTACACTGAGCATGGCCCGACATGCTCTTGGCCGGTTTTATTTACTAAACAATGTGTTTGTTTTCGTTTCAGGTAAGTGTTACAAATATGGTGTTGATGAGAAACGTTTCAAGTAAAAGTGTAAGTAATAGTACATTGTGCATCAAGGGAGGTAAGTACGGAATTACTAACGAGAGTGTTAGAAGCCCGACGCCTTTAGGCGGAGGGCTTTTATGACTCGAGTTAGTATTCCGCTTACCGACCGTGATGCATACAATGTTTTTCATCACACTTGCCAACCAAAAAATAAGTTTTCAGACATAATATTATTAAATGACGTACTGACATTTTTATTACTCCCTAGGGAATTTCACTTTTCTGTTACTCCCGCTACGCGCGCAAGCAATGGCGCGCTTAGACAGCAAGTGTGATGAAAACAAATATTATCATAGTGTTATTTTAAAATAGTGTTTCTCCCGTCTTCATTAACGCACATTGTCCCTCGTTCTGTCTTTTGACAAAATGTATGTATTTGTTCAAAGACAAAATGCATATTAGTCAATTTGGACATGATGTGTTTATGAATAAAGAAGCAAAAAGTTTCCAAAAAAATGTCTATTCAAAATCAAATATGAAGATAATAACCTATTAATACACCGTATACGGCCTTCTAATACCCGTCACTTACAATCTAAATACATTTGCCTCACTTAGCGCGTTATTAATAAGATCTGTCAACACCGGTTGTATAATTAATGCTATTATGATACGGCTTACGTATCGGTTTGTGCGTAGAATTAATTGTATATGTACAGAGCTTGGGAGGCTATTAGTCATTTTGAATTAGTGGGACTCAGATTTAGATTTTAAAGGTGACCTTATACAAGAAGGGTAAATTCACAAGAATTTCACATCTGTTACCAATTATTTTGTATGTTCTTATATCAATTAAGTAGATTGTAAGCGTCTACATAATTACCAATATGTATGTAAATGTACGTATATGTATGTACATTCTTTATTGTACACAAAACATAGGTAAAAAAATACACAGAACAATTCGAAGCAGGTACAAAGGCGGGCTTATCCCTGTAAGGGATCTCTTCCAATTAACCTTTGAACAAAAGAGTAAACTGTATCATGAAACAGGAGATGGACAATTAAACAATCATGTGTAAAGTGGTCAATGTGATTTGAATTATATCAATATAATTAAAATAATATATAGGTTGTACAGTCGTCGTCAAAGATATCGTTAAGGTTTAGGTGCCAAAACCGTAGTGATATCTTCGACGTCGACTGTACTTACGGAAACTCAACTTTGATTAATTAATTTAAAAACAAACGAAATAATTGGTAACTGTTGCTATAGTCTTGTGGATTTACCCACAAAGCCAACGATAATAACAAGAGCAAGATTAGAAACATAAAATAAGTTTATTCGTGGCGTTATAACTTTTCATAACATAAAAGTAAATAAAAAACATTTGAAAATGAATCATAACTGATGTCCTAATACCGATGTCACTTGTTAGTTTTTAAAATAGTTTCAAGTTCTCTTTCTTTGATCGTATTGTGAAAACACAAATCAAATTATTTATTAACTAAATATTTTGATTTGCACTTTTTTTTATTTTTCCCCTGTAGTCAAAGGCGCCTAGCCTTGTAAGGGATTGTATATACCCGAGAAATTTGACCGGTGGTTGCTAAGACCGAGTGGCCGAGGGGTACAGGCATCAGCCGCGAAAGCTGAGTACGTGGGTTCGATCCCCACCTCGGACATTAGGTGATCTTGGTCGTTTTTCTTTGGTGAATGACATCTAATATTTATAATTCTCTTTCTTTATTATGTGTCTCGGGTTAAGTTTATTAATATTATTTTTAGTTATACAGTCTTTTGGCTATATATAGTATTTGGCTATATATATATATTTATATTAAATCAAATTTATGTTTCGTTTTTAATTATACGATGTTAGCTGTAAGATGTTATAAAACTATTATTTGAAAAAAGAAAGTCCCGCTGAGTTTCTTGCCGGATTCTTCTCAGGCAGTCGTGTAGGGTTAGAACCGGAAGTAGTTTTTTTTTTCTCTCATTCGCTATTTAGTTTAACGATTTAAAAGTGCTCGTTGCTGGGCCTAATTGAATAAAGAATATTTTGACTTTGACTTTGACTTTGATATGTTAGTAGTCTACATTTCAACATTTGTAATTTAAATAAAGATTTTAGTTGGTTATTTATAGCTACGAAAACAAATATGCACTTACTTTCTGGTGTTAATTTGATTAGTGCATAGTGCTAAAATATTTTTAGTACGAATCTGCATTCACAAAACAAATAAAAACTATCTCTAAAAAATTCTAAACAGTGTTGCTTGAAATTGAATATCCTTTAATTTTTTACTATCCTACTTATCCTTAAAGGCAAATGAGAAATCATCAATTTTATCGTTTATATTTTATTGGCCAAGGAAAAGGGAAAAATATTCAAAAATGATATACGCTTTTTATTGGGAAAAGGGACAATATCCGAGGGTAAAGAAATCAAATCAACAGGCCAGGCCTTAGGATGTGCTGTAAGTTATAAGATGTTCCTACAAAATACATTTTTAATTTCATGGAATAAGATTTTATCCTAATTTAATAGTACATTGTGCATCAAGGGAGGTAAGTACGGATTTACTAACGAGAGTGTTAGAAGCCCGACGCCGTCAGGCGGAGGGCTTTTATGACTCGAGTTAGTAGTCCGCTTACCTACCGTGATGCATACAATGTTTTTCATCACACTTGCCGACAAAAAAATAAGTTATAAGACATAATATTATTAAATGACGTACTGACATTTCTATTACTCCCTAGGGAATATCACTTTTCTATTACTCACGCTACGCGCGCAAGCAATGGCGCGCTTAGACAGCAAGTGTGATGAAAAATACATGATGAATTTGTCAGTTTGATTATCAAAAAAATATCAACGTAATCACTATATACTATCAAGGTGGGTTTACACCAAACGAGCGATTGCTCATTCTATCCCCACTCTACGAAATTCGTTCGTGACACAAAACGTCGAAATTCATTGTTTTTGAGTGGAGGATAGAATGAGCATTCGCTAGTTTGGTGTAAATCCACCTTAAAACAAAGTCGCTTTCTCCGTCCTTATGTATGCTTAAATCTTTAAAAAACTACGCAACGGATTTTAATCCGTTTTTTAATAGATAGATTGATTCAAGATGAAGGTTTTAGTATCAGTATTATATCCGTGCAAAGTCGGTTCGGGTCGCTAGTAACTTAATAAATGAAACTAAGGTATGGATTATGTAATTTTATCTACATCCATATCATAATTTCCCTATTATGTATTCAGAAGCGGTAATGTAATGACCTATATTAAGAAGCTGGTGCCCGTGCCTGTATCATATTGTCAACATTAAAGTATCGGTGTCAATACATGAATGTTATAAAGTCAACTTATTTTTGTTTTTTTTTTTTCAATAAATATTTATTGTAGGATATTTTTACACAAATTGAGTGATTTCAACTGATTTGAAACGAATTTCCTTTTTGCACGTGTCTCGTACGACGTTTTTTAGTACAGATGGCCCTCCGAAGTTTTGGACCTGACGTAAAATGAGCTACTTCTCGCACTAGAGCCTAAAAAAGGCACCATCTGTACTAAAAAAACATTAATGATGTGGGATGTGAAGATTTCACACTTGAATACACTAACAAAATATGAGTACTTGCAATATATAGATGACAAAGCTATAAATATCAAAATATACAAGGTGAAATTCTAATGGTTGTTCTCCGTTTAAGGGAATTTTCAGTATCGTGTTCCGGTTACGAAAAAAGGCAGAAGATTTTTTTTTTCTCTAAAAAAATATATTGATTTTCTATGGAACTTCGGCTTATTTGAAAGACCTGCCCCATAGAAAAATTAAAAATGTTTTTCTCGTGAAACAATTTTTATCATTTTTTACCTGATTGGAAAACGATACTGAACAAGCCCTTAAACGGAAAACAACCATTAAAATTTCACCTTGTATAATATAATAATATACCTGCTATTTACTGAAGTACTAGAACATTAATCTCGAGAATTGTCAAAGATATGTTCTAGTACTTCAGAGTACTTCAGAGTAAGTAGTAGTACTTAAAGATATATATTTGTATATGTTGTTATTTGCGAAAAACGCTGTCCACTTGTATCTTGGGGTATCTTGTAAAAACACCGACGTAATAAACCAACCGTCCAGTGATGGAATCTTTATTAAAGGGCATACATGGCTTTGTGACCTAGGGTTAGGTTAGGTTTTGTCCTGTAAGTCTGGATTTTATGAACAGGATAATGTTTGCTTTATTTGCTGCTACATTTACCCTTTTATTAGGTAGGTAAGCATTCTCGAAAAGTTTGTAGGTATAAGGTATACTCGGGTAAGACCGGACTATTTTTCGGTGAGTTGAAAGGATGTCACAAAAAAACCTTAATTTATTTTCACTAACTTTTACCTACAGATGTGTAAAGTACGTGATAAAAAATAAATCAAGCTTTCAATATACATTTACTTGATGCCGCTCAGCTGAATAGTTTAGAAGTAATCGACACTCTTTGTACTATTTTTTTTTCAAGACACCCTACCGAAGAACTTTCTTGGCTTAAGATCGGACTAGTATCTAATTTCAACGGTACAAATGTCGGGTATGTGACAGAGTTGGGCAAAAAGTAATATAAGTGTACTTTGTAATATTTATTACAAAGTACACATACAAATGTAATTTATAGAAGTAATCATATTACTTTTTGCCCAACTCTATCACCATACCTGGGATAACTCGGGGCATTTATACGAATGTGATGTAGCAAAATATTTTATCGACTAAAAATACATCGATGTTACTGTGAATGAAAACATCAAAATGTTATTCGGCATAAATAAATATTAGGTACTTACTCTTCAATTAAAATAAAAAATAAATTTAAACGGGTAGTTACGCGTTTATTTTAAAATAGTTTTCAAAATATACAATTAATATTAAAATATTGATATTTAAATTGTCAGTTTGATTAAAATGACATCTGCATACAAGAGCCCCGATATCAGATATGACATCGAACCTCTGTGCTGTAATCGAGAATGTTCAATAAGCACATGTTTTATTATAATTATATCGACATCTTTTTAATCGATATCAAATCCCTATAACTTGCCCCCAGTTATCCCAGGTATGTCTATCACATACCCGACATTTGTATGGTATGTGACGCCCTTCTTAGCATACTTCTAAGAAAGTTAGGAATACAGATTTTGCTGTATCATAATTTTATAACTTGGTGTTTGTGTTGATAGAAAAATCTCGCAGTTTCCATATTAAATTTCTAAGGTAGCTGTCATAGCCGTCTCGTTCCCGACAAATTAGACTTTCTCGTGGAATGCATCGGTTGATGATGTATGATGTGATGCGATGTATACACCGTGTTTTTATTGATTTCCGTTAAATTTAAGTGAAGCTTATTAGGTCAAAAATAAGTAATTTCTCTTAGAAACTAGTGTCTTAACTATTACTGTTATTGAGTTATTGAAAAAATAAGTTTAATGACTGAACAAGTGTATTGCAACCTTTATTACATCCTAATGTTACTTATTTTGACATGTGCTGTCAGCAGCCGCCAGTCGCATGAGATCTTATTCTTAAGGTTCTTTCACACTTGCCATTACAATTATTATGTATGAAAACGAAAAAATTTTTTTTTACCGATTTTAATAAAAGCCGATATACCAAGCAACTTCTATTAATGTCCCGAGTAACCAGTCCAATTTAACGGAAATCAATAAAAACACGGTGTATAATTATTTGACCTCTTTAGGCACTGGTCTCAGAGCTACTAAGCTATGAACTATGGGCTATAAATACGAACAAAAGATACGCACTCCCATGTAAATAAAAGAGACACGGCGATACTCGCTTAGCTATCAGCTATCACTACCGGGCGAGTATCGCCGTGTCTCTTTTATTTACACGGGAGTGCGTATCTTTTGTTCGTGTTTATAGCCCATAGTTCATAGTGTCTCTTTTATGCCTTACTGCTACGAATTATTTAAAGCTAACTGTACCAAGTTCTTTTACATTATATCTACGTAGGGGTTGTTTCCCAGAGGGGTAACCCTATTTGATCTTAGCATATATTCCTCGCTCCATTTGCTCTCATTATACGCTTGATCAAATTGATCAACGGTTTAGGTTGATCGCATATTATAAATACTTACCTATCAAACGTAATACTTACATGGATAGAAATAAGACTTTTAAATAAGTTCTAGCTCTAGTTAAAAAACCGGCCAAGTGCGAGTCGGACTCGCTTGCGAAGGGTTCCGTACCATTATCAATTTATTATTAAAAAAATACAGTTAAATCAACCTACCTCAAAAACTATAGGAGATAATTTAATCAAACCTAAAATCGTTGATAGAGTTTATTAATGTGCATAACGTATATTTTTTTCTGAATTTTATACCGCGTAGTTTAAAAAATAGAGGGGGGGACACATTTTTCAGACTTTGAGAGCTGATATCTCGAAAACGATTTGCTTAAATAAAAATGAGATTTATAAAACTTCACATCATTTTCAATGACCTTTCTATTAATATCCCACACGCTTATATACAACTAAAAATTTTTTTCTATCTCTCAGTTACATGTATGGAGGACCCCCACCCCAATGGTTTTTTTTACAATTTAGTATCATAATCCTGTAGCGGTTCATACAACACATATCCTTACCAAATTTCGTTACTGTAGCATTTATAGTTTCCGAGTAAATCGGCTGTGACAGACGGACAGACGGACAGACGGACAGACGGACATGACGAATCTATAAGGGTTCCGTTTTCAATTTCAAAAAAAAAGTAATCAGGAGACTTGAATCTATACAATAGGTATGATGACTGGCAAGTCAAATCAGCATCTTTTTTCGAACTGTCAAAACGATGACCACTATGGAATTTTATAAGAAATACACAAAAGTGACGTCACGTTTGAGTGCCAAATGACCTACTCTTTTAGGTTCTTTTTAATTTATTACATAGAAGTTCTGTACAAAAAATATTGCAATCTACATATTAGTCACAATTTCTTCGTGTATTATGTCGTGCATAATGTTAAAAATTT
>JALPQI010023584.1:0-17398 GCA_025490895.1 Thaumatotibia leucotreta
CCCCCCCCCCCCACCCGCCCCCTTGAACAAAACCGAGGTTCCAAAGTATTCATGAAGCGTCTCGGGAGGAGCCACATGTCTAAACTGACTACCGCCGATGGCCGTCTCGTGTCTTCTAAGCCAGATATACTCTCGGAGGGTGGAAGACTTCTATAGCCAGTTATATGCTTCACAATCTCCGAAAACTGAACCCGCCTCCAGCGATCCCCGAGCTACTCTAGTCCGACACTATACCGACGAACTCCCCGACGGTCAGCATTGACGAACTTGAGCTGGCCCTCAGACAACAAAAAAATGGAAAAGCCCCGGGGAGAAGACGGGGGTTACGACTGAGCTCCTAAGGGCAGGGGGAACTCTTGTCCTTAAGCAGCTGCAGCGCATATTTAACTCCGTTCTCCACGAAGGGAGAACTCCAAGAGCATGGAGCAGGGGCATGGTAGTTTTATTTTTCAAGAAGGGGGATAAAAACCCTTCTCGAGAACTACCGCCCTATATCGCTCCTGAGCCACGTGTACAAGTTGTTCTCGGAGGGTCATCACAAATAGGCTGACGCGGCGGTTAGACGACTTCCAACCACCGGAGCAGGCCGGGTTTCGTGGAGGGTTTGGCACCATAGACCACATCCACACAGTGAGGCAGATTATACAGAAGACCCAGGAGTATAATCAGAATCTGTGTCTAGCTTTCGTGGACTATGAGAAGGCCTTTGACTCTGTCGAGACCTGGTCTGTTTTGGACTCTCTGAAGCGATGCCAAGTTGACTATAGATACATCGAGGTGCTAAAAAGCCTGTATGACGCCGCGACTATGTCCGTCCAAGTACAGAACAGTCTAACAAGATCGATTCCATTACATCGAGGAGTAAGGCAAGGGGATGTTATATCCCCGAAATTATTTACAAATGTATTGGAGGACATCTTCAAGACTTTAAACTGGGAAGGACGGGGCATAAATAATAAATGGCGAATACATTTCGCATTTAAGGTTTGCCGATGATATCGTGGTCATGGGCGGAATCGCTGCAGGAACTCCAAGAAATGCTGCACAGCCTAAATGTAGCCTCCCAGCGAATTGGCCTCCGGATGAACCTGGACAAGACGAAGGTCATGTTTAATGAGCTCGTCATTCCGGAGCCAGTAATCATCGATGGCACGCCTCTCGAAGTTGTCAAAGAATATGTCTACCTTGGCCAGTTAATGCAGTTGGGTAGATACAACTTTGAAAAGGAAGCTAATAGGAGGATCCAGTTGGGTTGGGCAGCGTTTCGGAAGTTGCAACAGATATAATCGTCGGATACGAGCCCCGATGCAGTGGAGTTCGTCTAGTTCGAAACAATTTTTACAAATTTTTGAATATTTTAAAAATGATCACATTGTGCTTATGATAAATTGTATGAACGTTAGTCATGGTTAATGTAGCTACATTTTAAGAGACACAACAATCTGAAGTACGCTTTTGTTGTTTAATAAATCGATTTTAACAAACCAGTGTCTACTAAATTATATTTTCGTTCACCACCGTAATTCCGCGCTTATAAGCTTGACGCAAAATTCGCAGGGCATCAGGTGTACCATGTCGTTTTTAATATTAATGGCGTTCTTTACATTCATTGATTATTTATCAAAATTAAAAATTGTGGAAAAAATTTAAAAAAAATACCTCTCGTAAAATAGTTTTTTTTTTATTCTGATTTATTAAGTCCAAATATTCAATACTCAAAGAAACTACTTTAGTACTACTATTGAATAGTGAAGGTTTTGTCTCTAAACCTTTTCCCCCGGATGAACGGGATAATCTCGAAAAACTGTCTAACTGGACGAGAACATATGCATCGGGGGCTCGTATACCTCGGAGCCTAAAGACGAAAGTTTTTGACCAGTGCGTCCTTCCTGTTATGACGTACGGATCCGAGACGTGGACACTGACTGTGGGGCTAATCCACAAGCTTAAAGTCGCGCAACGTGCTATGGAAAAGAGCTATGCTTGGGGTTTTCTCTAAAGGACAAAATTCGAAACGAAGTGATCCGCTAGAGAACATAGCTCTGAAAGTTAGTAGGTTGAAGTGGCAATGGGCTGGCCACATATGTCGCAGAACCGATAACCGCTGGAGCAAGCGTGTTCTGGAGTGGAGACCGCGTCTTGGTAAACGTAGCGTGGGACGCCCTACGGCTAGATGGCGGGATGATTTGCATAAAGCAGCAGACCGAGCTCTGTGGCGTACCTTGGGGAAGGCCTATGTCCAGCAGTGGACTGCAATGGGCTGATGATGATGATGATGAAATTTCCAAATCCCTCATTGCAAAACAACATGCTTCCGCCGATTTTTGTTTATGTTTTTTAAACTAGTACCTTCTTAGTGGCCAGGGCAAAACATTTATAAAAATAAAAACGCAGCATTAAAGTCTCCACACACTAAACGTATGAGATCGCAGTGCAATGTAACTTGTATATTTAATCTGTGGCGCAGTACAGTAAATATACATGTTATTACAAATTATTGCTAAATTGATTTTTATAAAAAACGCGTTCTCATTGATCAATTTCATTTTTCCCTCACTAGCTCGTAAAGCGCTCGTTTATCCTTTAATACGAACGGGTAAAAACGCAAAGTAATGACCTTGGAGCGTGGCGCGAAGTAGCATTCGTTTAACAGATAACAAAACGTAAAATGCTCATGGAAGTCGTTCCACATATAAATGATAATTAAATAATTTGTTTGCGTTTTAGTGTAAAACAACCTTTATACAGGGTTACTTTTTCACCAGTACAAAAAATCAACATACGTAATAGTAGTCCAAGTTACAGAATACTAGCATTTTTTGTTACCAGCCCTTTAGAACAAAAAAACTAAAATACCGATGCTTGAACTTATCCGCAAACCTAACAAGAAAATGGGACGCATTACGCATTATCAACGTACATAACTAGCAAAACACACGAACTGGCTACTGTTTGTTTACAACGTCATCGCCCGCGGCATGACGGGTTGGAAAAACGGCGCGGTGGCGTAATGTGCACCAATATCAACTTATGATTATGACTTGGCAAAACAATCTTACTTGATCCCAAATCTTCCTTCATACTTGCACTACAAGTACACTACAAGACAGCACGGGCTTAGGACTGTAAAAATAAAGAATTTTTCTGTGTGTGAAGTTTGTCGAATGTTTTAAATTATGTCTGGGAAACGTGATAAAATTACAAAGTAGGACAGAAACTTTCTTCATTGAGGCGTATTTAAAAATTTGAAATCACCTTTATGCATAATGATTGGAATCAAAAAAACATACCTAAGTAATGGGGTCCATTTCTCGTACTAATTTATTAATTCACATACTTAAGCAAGTGTTCAAAATGTTGGCTGTGGTTATTTAAACACACTCTTGCCCGTTTTTGAATGTTTCCTTCGATATTTCCCAACACAAGTCTGTAGTTCTCACTTTTAAGTTCATCAAATGCACTTATTATTAGATTTTTTAAGTCTTTTAAATTTTGGGCCTACCCGCCGTTTCACTTCACCTCACAAAAACAGTCACACGGGGTCAAATCTGTTGACTTGGCTGGCCATGGCTATAACACTGGCATTTTCCAGGCGGGGCACATTTTCCCCAATGAGAAAATAACTAGGTACGAACCATTTCGTACGAGCAATTTCCGACTGAAGGTAGTACGATGCGGCACGCGTGCACACACGTATGTCAAGCGCGGGACTGACCCTGACCTAGTCACCCAGATTAAGGTAACTGCTATGTTGCCAACTCGTGCGCCGACCGGCAGGTCGCTCACCCCTTTCCGCCGCCTTCTGCGTCCCGCACCCCGTTGACGTCTTATCATTACTAAGCCCATCATTTTACATTTGCATGAAGGATAAAGTAATAATAAATGAAAAAAAAAATATGTCAATTTTATTTGATAAATGTAATCTATTATCGATACCAAATACGTGGGAAAATTTATTGTACCGGTGAAAAAGTAACCCTGTATAATATGATGATTTTAACACATAAATCCTAAAATTCCATAAGTAACCACTGTTTTAGCGAATGATGATAAGATGACTAAACGCAATCATAAAACGCAGAAAATGTCAACATAATCTTTATTCACCGACTCGAACACGCATAAAAATAGTAAACTAAATAACCTTCAGAGTGTTCTGTTATAATTTTGTAAAAATAATGAATGAGAATGATTTAATAATGCATTGGCGTTGGTGTGCAACTACAGGAATGTGTTAAAATCGTGCTGCGTTTACTTTTTCGTGCTAAGTTTACTGTGACAAAATCTTACATTAAATACATGATGGATTTCGAAAATTATTATCACTAACCTTATGATGATTGTAATGTGAACAAATAATTACCTATTTTGAGTTGCCTCGCTATAGTGAGGGGAAAAGTTTTGTGTTACATACTTGTGCAAATGTATTTTACTTCTTGTATGTTAAAACACTCGCTGCGCTCAGGATTCTATTTTAGAACCAATTCAACTATAGAATCCTTTCGATTCATGGATATAGGATTAATATGGATTTGACAACGTAATAATAATAGCAAGAACGAAAGGAATGGTCTTATGAAACTTTCTACTAGTGGAAGTGAAAAGGAACGATAATCGTCCGTCCTTATCACTGTGCCACTATTTTTTGTGTGGCACTTAGCATCTACGTGCTAGACAAATGCGTTGAATACGTCACTTACGTCTGGTGGGAGTGAAATTAAATGTTTTCAATGTGAAAGTGGACACAAACAACTTATCCCAAGGCTTATTTTGAACAATTTCATCTGTGTTTATCTTCTAGATATGGTGGGATGCGAAGTACTAGGCTGTAAAAGTAGAAACGAGCGAAAAATAGCGGACATAACATTTCGCAGGTCGGCTGCCCTATGCAGAAATCAAGTATCTGTGTTTTGTCAAATTTTACAGGAGAGCGAAAAAACGTTTTTTTTTTAGACTTTTCTTGATTACATGTTTACTAGTTAAATTATATCATTTATAATAGCCGTTTCTTATTATGCAAGATATCATTAATAGTGTACTATATTTATTTTTTCAAAATTATGAGCACAATCATTTTAAAACGCTAAAACAGGTTTCTGCCTAGAATGCGATATGATAATTTTTAAGCTTTTCTACAAAGAAACAAGTATCTGTTTATATTTTAGTACTTTGGTAGGCTTCTTGTTGATAAGTTTATTAACACAAGCATGTTTTATACTACGTTTAAGATGCCTACGTAGGTTGCCCTGAAAGTTTCGGGAATCGGAAAAAATACGCATTTTAATGAAATAAAAGTACTTTTATTGTTTTTCAAAGTATTCTCCTTTGTGTTTAATACACTTTTTCATTCTCTGAAACCAGTTTTTAAAACAGTTATTGAAGTCTGAAGTGGGGGTTGACAAAATGGCCATTTTATAAGCGTCGACTGCTTCTTCCGCGGTCTGAAAACGCTGACCACGCAACCGATTCTTTATTTTCGGGAAAGTAAAAAAATCGTTGGGACTTAGGTCGGGGCTGTACGGAGGATGGTCCAGTATTTCGACGTTTTCGCCCTTCAGATAGTCGTCTGTTTTCTGAGCGGTGTGAGGGCTGGCATTATCATGGTGTAGTATAATACGGCGGTTAGGGTTAGTTTTTCGCAGTTCAGCAAAAACAATCGGTAAACAAACGCCTATATACCAATCGGCATTGACAGTTCTTCGATCTTCAAGAGCGATAGTCGCCACGTGACCCGATTTGGAGACAAACGTGGCTACCATTTTTTTGATCGTGCTGCGAGAACGAACAACTTTTATCGGCTTCGGTTCGTCTTCGTAAACCCAAACTCGAGATTGGTTTTTCGATTCAGGCTCATATGCGTAAATCCATGATTCGTCACCTGACACAATACTAAAAACGGCATTTGAGCTTCCTCCATTAAATCTTTTTTAAGTTTTGCGGCACCAATTGACACGTACCGTTTTCTGGTCGTCAGATAACAAGTGAGGAATCCACCGGGAAAATAACTTCCGCACGCCCAACTCTTGTTGTAAAATAACTTGTACCTGACTCATTCCAATGCCTAAAGTCTCCTGAATCTCCCGATATGTAACATGCCTATCTTCCTTTATCAGTTGGCGAACAACATCGATGTTTTGATCGGTAACGGCCGTTTTCGGTCGACCCTCACGTACGTCATCCGCAAGAGACACACGGCCACGTTGGAATTCCGAATACCACCTGTATATGGTCGTCTTTGAAGGTGCTTCACTACTAAAAGCAATAGTTAATCGGTCTCCACATTGTTGTTGTGTTAATCCACTTTTAAAGTCATAATAAATCATTGCTCTAAAACTTTCGCGGGACAGCTCCATTTTCACCAGCGACTCAAAGACTTTAAAAAACAATTGAAAATCGGACATTGTTTTTTTTTTTCTAAGTGGCCAGTGTTTTCGAATAATGAGACTATGCTTGTAAGAAAGAGGTATAACACATGTCAAATATACGTTCCTAAGTATTAAATTCCCGAAATTTTCAGGGCATCCTACGTATAATTTAGTGAATGTCAGGCTTGTATAAAATATATTATTTCAGTAGGTATTGGAGTATTTCACGGAAAACAAGGAGGTCCTGTTCTGTTTGAATGCAAGTTGTTTTAATTTAAAATTCATGGGTGTTTAAGTTTTTTTCTGGAACAATGCATTTCTGATACCAAATTACTTGAAAATTTAAATCAATTACTTAACTTGTAGGAAACTACTTAGTTAACTACCTAACCAAAAAATAACTTCAAACCCGACAGTCTATGGAAAATATCTGCACGCACGCGTGGAAGACGTAAAAATAAAAACTTATAGTTTTGTTCAATTAATCTGCAAATCAACATACAATATATATATATGTATGTATATTATTACTTACACCTGGTACAGAACAAAGACAAATGTATCCATATACCTCAACCTTATTCAAAGATCTGTAATAACTAGTTCACATTCCTTTATTCAATCAGAGTGATTGTGATTTTTTTTTGGTTGTGCATTCAAAATAGTTGCCAATTCTTTGGCATTAAAGCACGGACTTTTCCAAGATCTCTTTTTTTTGCTGTTCTGACACCTCTACCTCTTGAGACATTGTTTTTTTGTTCACCGTACACTATATATTTTTTCTGTAAGAAGTCCACTACTTTATATGTATTCATTAAAAATATTTTTGTAAAATACAGTCAATGTCCGTTTCTGAAGCAACCTTCCACCACGTTTTTCAATAACTTTCTACCCGAAATTCAAATACTTAAATATAAATATAAGGTTATGGTATCCTAATAAAATTAAAATTTCTAAGCTAAAGTCAAGTAACTTAGCGATCTATATCAATATTTCTACGCTGAAGGCAAGTAACTTAGCAATCTATATGAATTTCAAGTATCTTTCGCAAGATACTTGATTTCAAGATAGAATTAGGGTATATACTTGACTTTAGCGTAGAATACTGCGTTGAAAAAAGATACTTGGATTTTTGAAAGTTCTGTAACTACAAAACTATTTATTATTAAAAAAAAATTAAAATACTGAAAAATTTATTTTAAAACAGTGAATCGAATGATGTAAAAAAATGTTTTTTGATAAATTTCGAGATACTTGATTTTTGCGTAGGGCAGCCGAGGTAAATGTAGTGTTTTTCAGTCTAATTCTAAATAAAACTGTTAGCAAACCATTTTAAGATGTAAACTGATAAATATGCTAGTCATTAGAAACCATTTGCGCTATCATTAATTCAGAAAAGAAAAATAATTCAGTAGCTTTGTGCAAGGAGAGTATAATTACCCAAAACTTAGGGGTAATTTCAGTATGATAGTTTCTCACGTTCGTAATATTATTATAATGTATAAAATGGTGGTTCTGCCCAATCGTACACTCGCAAGTTTTCTCTTTGTTATAGACTTCTAATTATTTATGAGTAAATTAAATGTTATTTGTATATACGTGTCGTTTTATTAAACTTTATCCTATTTAGATTATCCAAACAAGTCTACCCAAACTAGTTTGGGTAATCGAGGGTTTATTTACTTTATTGTTTTTGGTAACTACATGTAATTTTTCATTCTTCCAATGAAATCGATGATGATATATATAAATATATTTAAATTTAATGTCGATAAGTTACTAAATATATCATTATGGACGAGTTGGAATTGAGAGTCGGGGATAGTAGAAAATAGAATGTACGTAAAAGTAAAAAAAATGTATTATTTTTAACTAAATAATGCATCTTTGCTAGTCAATAGGAGCTGTCCGCAAACCGTTTATACCATTCGTCAGTAGAATCCAAAAAAATGTAAACAAACCTAAAAACTTGCATTATTCAATAATAAAGCACTTTTAAAACAATTGTAGTTTTATTACGAACTTGAAATCGTAAACCTACATTTTTAATCAAAATTATTGATATTTATAGTGTTAACATAAAATTATATCTGCGAAACGTATTTCACGATGTATCAAAGACGTCAGATGCTATGGAAAGTCAGTCATATTTGCTTACATTCTTTTTTTGGATTCTAATGACGGTTGGTATACCTACGTTACACCAACAGTACAACATTCGTTAATAAGGTATATTAAGAAACTAAAAACTCCTCTTAAATAAATATATTTAATATTACATTTTAATCAGGGCTCGGATACCGGTTTTTACTCCATACAAAAGAACGAAATCGAATTTAGTTCTTTTTTGTTCTTCTGTGTGTCAATTCTTTGATAATGGAGTATGTATGTAGAATTTTTAAAATATTGTATAAAAATTGATTAAAAATATTAATAGAAAAGTAAAATTCCCTAGGGAGTTATACAAATGTCAGTAGGTACGTCATTAATAGTAGATTGTACAGCAAGGGCATAAAGTGACCCATTTTTAACCGAGGCAAAATAGCAGACAAATAAAAATTGACATTTATGGCCATGATGTACACTCTGTTTTTCACTTCGTTTGCGAGGAAAGTAATGCGCATTTTCACTGCAATTTACACAACAGAGTTTTCATAAAGCGAAAGAGGAAAAATATACAACCAATACCCGCCAACTAATTTTTATATTTCTTTTTTTTTTTATTATCAACCTGTGATCAGAGTTTCAGTTGCTCGGTTTTCTGCCAAGTCAAACATTACGGAGCATTTTTGAACGATAATCGATATCTATTTAATGTGATTTACTAAATTTAATGACAAAAAATACATAATTCTAATATAAATAAAATAATATAACAAGTTTTGTACTTAATATATTAATAAAATAATATAACAAGTTTTGTCAGCTATACTATTTTATTGCTCAATAAAATTGTGCAATGTTTTAACTGTTTGGCTGTTGGGACCGATTACCTTAACCTTAGAAAAAAAAATACTTCTATGCTCTAGACCATAAAATGCGATTTTATGTCGTCTACGCACGACATAAAGGTGCACTTTTTGAGCATGAGAAGTGAAAATAATGTTATGTCTTAAAACTTTTCTTTTGTCGGCAAGTGTTATTTATTATAACATTGTATGCTTCACGGTCGGTTAAGCGGATTACTAACTCGAGTCATTAAAAGCTCTCTTCGTCTTCTAAATCTCGTTAGTAATTCCGTACTTACCTCCCTTGATGCACAATGTATTATTGAAGTACCTATTAAGTTTAGTATTTGACCTCCTTTAGATAAATACCTGCGGCCTGCGCACTGGTACCTAATGTAAAGGTGCAGCTGGTAATTACCGCCGGCCTCGCCTCAAAGCGGTGTAACCTCATTTTGAGTTACATTTCAGAACAACTCACCTGTGCCTTCACTTACATTTAATGGAGTACCTATTTAAGTGTCCTTAAAACGTAGAACAATAAATTGTGCATATGGAAGGGTACCTTGTCACGACATTTAGTTACCGAGTTATAGGTACCTATATGAGTTTTTTTGGAAGAAGCGGGTGAAAAAGTGCCAATATTTATAATAAAATTGGGTTATTTACATCCAAAAAAACATGCCTGGACAAGAATATCAGTAATATCGTCGATTGTAATATGAATTAATGTAACCACCAAAATGACGAAATTGAGTTAAGTATACCGTTGGACTGCAAATTTTCTGCTCTATCGAACGGTCTATATAAAATATTGAAGTCCAGAAAAAAAAACCTTAAAATGGCAAAATTTTGCCATTTTATTAGGTTACTACGTTTTTTATTAACGTAAGTAACGGTTTCAAAGAATCATAGACAATATTTTAACGTACCTAAGTACGAAAATACAAGTACAAAATAAGTCGTTCCTAATGTAATCACCATACACTAAATTACGAAATCCACTTTTGATGATTTTCATTAAATTATTAACGTAACTCCAAATTTTTTGTAAAATATTTAACGTAAGCACCAGCCATTTCCTTAACTACAACTGTGGTCGCAGTTAGTAACTGTGCATCAAATAGACCTCTCAAAAATAAAACAAACAAGATAAACATCATTTCAATAGGATAATTAACTAAAAAGATACAACATACTTTATAAATGTCAAATTCGTTTTTGGGCCCTCCTGATAAATCGTCATTTGGTGGTTACATTAATTCATATTACAACTGACGAATTATGTTTTTTTTTGTACATTTCTTCAGGATACCTTGTCACGTTGTGACATGTCTTTAAAGTGTTTAACATTTGGAAAATTTTGTCAGTGGTAGTCAAAGGCTTCTTTCTAAGATAGGATCAATCTCAAACATGCAATGAAATGTTGTCATTACGTTCGTTATAATAGGCTTCAAAGTATCACGTTGTAGGCGGGCAACTTGCTAAAATTGTAAAAAAAAATAATACAAAATTGAAGGCCTAGGCCGGGAAGTAATTGTTTTTTAATTTTCTTTCCACGTACATTTGACACAGGCATCGTGGCTTTAATCCCATTGTGACATTTTGGTTGGTTGTTCGTTTTTTTAGGTAAATCGATTTGGATAATGTAACAAATAAAACATAATAAACAAGTAACAATATTTTAAAATTGCATACTTACACGTAATATTTTTTTCTCAAACATGTAATGAAATATTGTCTTGACGTTCCTTAAAATAAACGGAAGTATCGCTTTTAGGGCGCAGTAACTCACTGGGATGGAAATGGAATTTCATAACACTTTTCAGGCCTAGGCCTGCCATTTTCCCGGCCTCTGATGTAATGTACTATTTAAACATGGCATTGTTTTTTTTTCTCCATTGGCTATGGTTATTGGACCTTCTTGGTCTGGCAAGATCTTCTCACAGATATCATTTTCAAAGAGCGGCAACGCTTATTGCACACGAACTGATATTAATAATACGAATCTGCATGATTCAATTTGTTAATAAATTAATTTAAAATGTTGAACATATGTAAGTTTAGGTTCATGGGGCCCCAGCGCGCGCAAATTGTTTGCTGAGATCGCGAAACGTCTGGTTGACGTAACTAGAGACCGAAGAGCTGGCGACTTCCTCGCACAACGCATCAGTATTGCGATACAGCGAAGAAATGCCGCCAGCATCCTCGGTACAATGCCACAAGGGCCAATCTTACAAGGAAGGGTAGGTACCCAACTGTCCGACTCCGATTTGATTCATTTTGATATATGTTATAAAGTAGTCTAAAATAACGGACACGTATTTTTTTTAGCTGCCCAAACACAACCTGTTAGGAGAAAATGGCCTACAAAGTACTAAAAATTTACCAAACCTTCTAATTTTTGAAAAGAGATTTGTTCAAAAAAATTGTTACTTAATTACTGGTTTTCTCCATTCATGTTCTCCAACATATAACGAAACCAGTAATTATTTAAAAAATTTTTGAACACATCTCTACTTAGAAATTAGAAGATTTAGTAAATTTTAAGTACTTTGTAGGCCATCTTCTCCTAACAGGTTGGGTTTGGGCACCTAAAAAAATACGTGTCCGTTATTTTTGACTACTCTATAACATATTATATCAAAATAAATCAAATCGGAGTCGGACAGTTGGGTATCCTTCCTTGTTAAATATAGGTTAGGTTAAGTAGGTTAGTTAGATTTAATCTATGTAGGTACATAAATAGTAGTTTTGAAAATAAATATGTATTAAAAGAAACATATACCTACATGTAAGTCACCAGACCATGTATAGGCAGAATAAACAGTATTTAAATTCATCTGCATTTGTTTTATTTATTATAGATATTAAGATTATTTAAATCAGTTCACCTAGAACCTTTAGAATACCACAGACGCAAAATACGGACCACATTCGTTTCAGTTATGAATTAGTTAATTATCCCTATTTATTTTGTTCCTTGTTTTAAATGTTATATCTAGTTACTTACAAAAATAAAATATTTTAAAAATAAAAATTAAACCGCCTTCAAAAATACGCTGGAACTAAAAAGTGCAAAATAATTTTGGTTCCTACCACTTAGGATTTCCTACCCAAACCTTTAAACCTTTTACCCTATTCATTGAAATAAAATATGATTCCTAGGTACCCCACTGATCTCAGTGAAGTCGGTGCCAAGACAAATACGTCCACAGGCTACATCACACTCATATTTTAGGGTTAAGAAATACCCTTCAAAATATTATAAATTAAATCAAAATACTATTAATATTATGAAGTGTATACGTAATATTATTTAGTTGTTGTTGTTCTGTGTCTTGGCACCGACTTCACTGAGATCAGTGGGGTACCTAGGAATCATATTTTATTTCAATGAATAGGGTAAAAGGTTTAAAGGTTTGGGTAGGAAATCCTAAGTGGTAGGAACCAAAATTATTTTGCACTTTTTAGTTCCAGCGTATTTTTGAAGGCGGTTTAATTTTTATTTTTAAAATATTTTATTTTTTGCTTTTTAGTATAGTATAAATATAAAATAGGTTCAGTAACACTACATTGTGCATCTAGGGAGGTAAGTACGGTATTACCAACGAGAGTATTAGAAGTCCGACCCCGTAGGCGGGGGCTTTTAATGACTTGAGTTAGTATTCCGCTTAGTAAGAATTATCCTCCAACTCCTAATCCTTAAGGAGTTGTACCTTTCATCATCAGCTCACCAACATGAGCCTATGACCACCTAAAGGCAAATACTCGAATAGCTTTAAAAAAACATGAAATATGTTGTATTTAAAGAATTATTGCCCAACTCCTAATCGCTAAGGAGTTGTACCTTCCATCACCAGCTCACCAACATGAGCCTATGACCACCTAAAGGCAAATACTCGAATAGCTTTAAAAAAACATATAATATGTTGTATTTAAAGAATGATTGCCCAACTCCTAATCGCTAAGGAGTTGTACCTTCCATCATCAGCTCACCAACATGAGCCTTTGACCACCTAAAGGCAAATACTTGAATAGCTTCCAAAATACATGTAATATCTTATATTTAAGGAATTATCCTCTAACTCCTAATCGTTAATGAGTTGTACCTTCCATCATCACCTCACCAACATGAGCTTATGACCACCTAAAGGAAAATACTGGAATAGCTTCCAAAAACCGTGAAACGTGTTATATTTAAAGAATTATTGCCCAACTCCTAATCTCTAAGGAGTTGTACCTTCCATCATCAGCTCACCGACTTAAGACGTTCATTACTAGATGCAAATACTTGATAGGCTTTCGAAAATAAATGAAAAATGTCATGTGTGCCTACAACATTTGAAGAGTTCTCTCGATTTCTCCAGGATCCCATCATCAGATCTGGACCCGACGACAATGGGACCAACTAGAAGGTATACCCTTTCAAACAAAAAAAGAATTTTCCAAATCGGTCCACGCGTCTTCGAGCAATCGGGGAACATACATAAAAAAAAAAAAAGATTTCGTCGAATTGTAAACCTCCTCCTTTTTGAAGTCGGTTAATAAAATATTTTAAAATAAAAATAAAACCGCCTTCAAAACTTCGCCCGAACTAAAAAGTAAAAAATAATTTTATTTCCTACTTCTTAGGATTTCCTACCCAAACCTTTAAACCTAGGTATCCTACAGGTATCCTACAGATTTCTTAGAAGTCGGTGCCAAGCCAAATACGTTCATAGGTATATACTCGTATTAGATAGAGATTTGTAACTTACTGTCAGTCCGATTATGTTGTTATCAACAGAATGATCTACCTCAGTCATTTTGATGAGAGCATAACCGGTGTGACAGTAAGTTCTATGACTTGACTATAGACAAAAATCTATCAAATACGGTCATATACTCGCGAAGTGAACATATTTGGCTTGGCACCGACTTCTAAGAAATCTGTAGGATACCTGTAGGATACCTAGGTTTAAAGGTTTGGGTAGGAAATCCTAAGAAGTAGGAAATAAAATTATTTTTTACTTTTTAGTTCGGGCGAAGTTTTGAAGGCGGTTTTATTTTTATTTTAAAATATTTTATTTTACGCTTTTTAGTAGTGTAAAATCGTTATTTAATATGCACTGCACTGTAATAGGCCAGAAAACCTGAACTGGATAACTTAAATATTCAAAGAATTATCCCATTATCGAGGAGATATACAGTGTATCATCAGTAGGTATGAATAATTTCAAAGATTATAGGTAACAGCCTTAGCATGCCTATATTATTTAAAGAATCACTAACCGCTAACCAACATGTCATAACTACTAAGCAAAAATTTGAATAGATCTCGAAAATGTATGACAGTTGTTACATTCAAAGAATTACTTAATCGTTAAGGAGTTATACCTTTCGTCATCAGCTCACCAATATGAGACTATGACCACCTAAAGGCAAATACTCAAATAGCTTCCAAAATATATGAACTATGTTATATTTAAAGAATTATCCCCCAACTCCTAATCTCTAAGGAGTTGTACCTTCCATCATCAGCTCACCGACATGAAAGGATGACCACCTAAACGCAAATACTCGAATAGCTTCCAAAATACATGAAATATATTATATTTAAAGAATTGTCCCCCAACTCCTAATCTCTAAGGAGTTGTACCTTTCATCATCAGCTCACCAACATGAAAGGATGACCACCTAAAGGCAAATATTCAAATAGCTTCCAAGCCTTAGCATGCCTATATTATTTAAAGAATCACTAACCGCTAACCAACATGTCATAACTACTAAGCAAAAACTTGAATAGATCTCGAAAATGTATGACAGTTGTTACATTCAAAGAATTACTTAATCGTTAAGGAGTTATACCTTTCGTCATCAGCTCACCAACATGAGACTATGACCACCTAAAGGCAAATACTCAAATAGCTTCCAAAATATATGAACTATGTTATATTTAAAGAATTATCCCCCAACTCCTAATCTCTAAGGAGTTGTACCTTCCATCATCAGCTCACCGACATGAAAGGATGACCACCTAAACGCAAATACGCGAATAGCTTCCAAAATACATGAAATATGTTATACTTAAAGAATTATCCCCCAACTCCTAATTGCTAAGGAGTTGTACCTTCCATCATCAGATCACCAACTTAAAATGTTCATGACTAGACGAAAATACTTGATTAGTCTTCGAAAAGAAATGAAAAATGTCATGTGTGCCTACAACATTTGAGGAGTTCCCTCGATTTCTCCAGGATCCCATCATCAGATCAGAATTCGGTGACAATGGGACCAACTAGAAGGTATACCCTTTCAAACAAAAAAAGAATTTTTCAAATCGGTCCACGCGTCTTCGAGTAATCGGGGAACATACATAAAAAAAAAAAAAAGATTTCGACGAATTGTTAACCTCCTCCTTTTTGAAGTCGGTTAAAAATAAGAAACACATGTATCATAGAGAAAGCATATAGTGGCTGCACGACTGGGAACGTCGGTCTATGCACGCCGTCGTGTTCAGAATTAACAGCTTTTGCATCTGACCCTTCACCTTGGTCCAGTCATGAAGCGGAAAAGCAAGCCCATTTTGAGTTGGTCTAGACTTTTCTATAAGACCGTTATAGAGACAATGAAAGCGGTTAAACTGGTTTAGTCCTTCTCGAATTTCACGAGGTTCTCATCTGTGCATGATGTCCGACGCGGCTATCGGTATAATATACTGATATTATCAGCACAATGTCAGGTTTATATATTCATACATCGGGGTTTTCGGAGCGGGAACGTTTGACATTAGCCAAAGAGTAGGTATTTACTTAAAAACAGATCATACCCTAGTAGGTTTCTACCGAATGAATAATTGATTGAAAAATAAATAAAGATTAATCATACATATAGGTACATATTTTATATTGGTCATTCATTATCAACCTCTTCAGTTAAGTCTATTCATTTATGAGAAAATGCTTCATAGATATGGTCAAGATTGACATTGTATTAGATACCTATTGTCAACCGTTACCCTTGCTTGTCTAGTAGATAAACTTATATGCAATTGTATTTTAAAAAACTGTAAATAATCAGTCAACACAAATATGCCTCCGAGAAAAAAAACTCGTTACGAGTTTATGCGTTCGTGGATAGAAAATAATCCAGAGATAGAGGTTCGAGATTCTTTATTATTTTGCACCAAGTGCAATGTGAGCTTCGCTCAACCGAAATCTAGTGTAACGCGACATGTCGCATCTAATAAACATAGAGGTATGAAATATGATTTCAATAGTGAGCTCTTGAAATTTGTTGTGGGCTGTAATATACCATGAACGCAGGTAAACAATTCGATATTTAAAGATTTTATCGAAAATTGTGTTACCGGTAAATTTGGAAAAACTGCAAAAGTTCCTTCGGAATGTCAACTGCGACGGGAGTATTTAAATAAAGCTTACGATGAAAAAATGAATAAAATACGGAGCGAGCTAAAAAATTATATATATATGTGAGTGTTGACGAAACTACGGATGATTATGGTTGTCAAATAGCTAACGTAATAGTGGGAGCATTACGTGATGATCACATTGGCACTCAACACTTGATATCCAGTAAACGGTTAGACAACACGAACAATGTATCAATATCCAATACGGTCACAAGTGCTCTCGATGAATTATGGGGTGCTAACCATAATAATCACAATAAAGTACTTTTACTTTTTACTGACGGTGTGGGCTACATGCTAAAGGCTGGAAGAAATTTAAAATGTATTTTTCCCAATCTTTTGCACGTCACATGTTTGGCTCATGGTTTAAATAGAGTGGCTGAACTAGTAAGAAAACTTTATCCAGATGTGAATGATTTAATCGCAAATGTTAAGAAGACATTTTTGAAATCTCCTAAAAGAATACAAAAGTTTAAATAAATGCTCCCCGGAGTGCCTTTACCACCTCGACCAACAACTATTCGGTGGGGAATCTGGATAGAAGCTGCAACGTATTACAGGGAAGTGAAACGTGTTCTAAATACATTCAGTCTCACCGAAGCCCAGAGTATTAGAAAGGCAAAAAGAGCGTTTGGAAATGCAAATATAAAAAGCGACTTAAATTTCATAGCAAA
>JALPQI010023585.1:0-12958 GCA_025490895.1 Thaumatotibia leucotreta
TCACTCTATCAGCTGGAGGGCCGAAGGCCCGACGGCTCGCCCTGCGCGATCCACTCACGCTGTCACTCTATCAGCTGAAGGGCCGAAGGCCCGACGGCTCGCCCTACGCTACGCGATCCACTCACGCTGTCACTCTATCAGCTGGAGGGCCGCAGGCCCGACGGCTCGGCCTACGTGAACAACTCACGCTGTCACTCTATCAGCTGGAGGGCCGAAGGCCCGACGACTCGCCCTGCGCGATCCACTCACGCTGTCACTCAATCAGCTGGAGGGCCGCAGGCCCGACGGCTCGCCCTACGCGATCCACTCACGCTGTCACTCTATCAGCTGGAGGGCCGCAGGCCCGACGGCTCACCCTACGCGATCCACTCGCGCTGTCACTCTTTCAGCTGGAGGCCCTCCAGGCCCGACGGCTCGCCCTACGCTACGCAAATCGCTCACGCTGTCACTCTATTAGCTGGAGGGCCGAAGGCCCGACGGCTCGCCCTGCGCGATCCACTCACGCTGTCACTCTATCAGCTGGAGGGCCGCAGGCCCGACGGCTCGGCCTACGCGATCCACTCACGCTGTCACTCTATCAGCTGGAGGACCGCAGGCCCGACGGCTCGCCCTACGCGATCCACTTACGCTGTCACTCTATCAGCTGGAGGGCCGAAGGCCCAACGGCTCGCCCTACGCTACGCGATCCACTCACGCTGTCACTCTATCAGCTGGAGGGCCGCAGGCCCGACGGCTCGGCCTACGTGAACAACTCACGCTGTCACTCTATCAGCTGGAGGGCCGAAGGCCCGACGGCTCGCCCTGCGCGATCCACTCACGCTGTCACTCAATCAGCTGGAGGGCCGCAGGCCCGACGGCTCGCCCTACGCGATCCACTCACGCTGTCACTCTATCAGCTGGAGGGCCGCAGGCCCGACGGCTCACCCTACGCGATCCACTCGCGCTGTCACTCTTTCAGCTGGAGGCCCTCCAGGCCCGACGGCTCGCCCTACGCTACGCAAATCGCTCACGCTATCACTCTATTAGCTGGAGGGCCGAAGGCCCGACGGCTCGCCCTGCGCGATCCACTCACGCTGTCACTCTATCAGCTGGAGGGCCGCAGGCCCGACGGCTCGGCCTACGCGATCCACTCACGCTGTCACTCTATCAGCTGGAGGGCCGCAGGCCCGACGGCTCGCCCTACGCGATCCACTTACGCTGTCACTCTATCAGCTGGAGGGCCGCAGGCCCGACGGCTCGCCCTACGCGATCCACTTACGCTGTCACTCTATCAGCTGGAGGGCCGAAGGCCTGACGGCTCGCCCTACACTACGCGATCCACTCACGTTGTCATTCTTTCAGCTGGAGGGCCGCAGGCCTGATGGCTCGGCCTAAACGATCCACTCATGCGTTGCTGCGGTAAGGTTCTCGAGTGGTGGTCAGGTACCAGAAGGCGTAGCCGTGGGACCTCCACAAGGTGGACTCATGACCTGGTGAAGGTCGCTGGATGCGGGTGGCACAGGGCCGGTCCTTTTGGTAATCTTTGGGGGAGGCCTATATTCACCAGTGAACGTCTTTCGGCTGATATGATGATGATAATGAAATCCGTATGCTTCTACCAAATATCTAAAGCAGTACTTAAAAATCTACATATCGCTAAACCTAGTGGTTGTGGCAGGCAGTAACACTGGAGTATCAGATTTGAGGAGTTGGACGTTAGTATTAAATTCGCAGGTTTGTACTAGTTTTAATATCTAAAGAACTTCTTTAAAATCATATATCGATAAAAGATAAACCTTGCGGTTATTGTAGGCAGTACTGCAGCATCAGGAGTGAGGAGTTGGAAGTCATGATCAGGCTGTTAGTATTTGATTATGCCAAACACGCTATACTTTCATTTTCACGTGTCAAACACTCTCGGTTAAGGTAGGCAGTACGTCTGCAGCATCAGGATTTGAGGATACAAGGATACAAATATTATAATATTGCATTGTCATGGGGACTTGATAAGAGTTCCAAATTTTATTGATTTTGGTCCAGTAGAAATGGTCGAAAAATCGATCACAAGATTTGAAGCATCGACGACAGTTGATACGCGGTGAAGTTAATAAAAACCGTTTAAAAATGTATCTTAAATGCAAGAAAAAATAGAAACGCGAGATACATACAGAACAGTAAAAATAAATGTCTTGCGACATGGAATGTCATTTCTACGACTTTATCAGATAGTTCACACGGGAAAGACATATGCTCAATAGAGTCGAATGGCAAATTATTTTCAAATCCTGACGAGATCTGTAACATTATAAATAATTATTTTATAGATTCTACTAATTCTAATAAACCATCATTGAATGCATCAAAGCCTGCTGTGGTAATCAAAAAGAAAACTTCAGTGAATCACGCAACAATGTTTTTGATCCCCGTTACCAGCAAAGAAGTTAATGAAATTATAATGTCCTTAAATAATAGCAAGGCAAGTGGTTATGACGATATAACTACACAAATACTAAAACTATGTAGTTTGCATATATGTGTTCCGCTTGCTCACGTTATAAACATGTCATTTGTGGAAGGATTTTTTCCTGGGGAGCTTAAGCTATCTGTTATTAAACCTTTATTTAAAAAGGGAAATGCCAAGGACCCAGGCAATTACAGGCCCATTGCGCTAATTCCTATAATATCAAAAAAATTTTTGAGAAGACATTCCACACGCGACTAAGTAGCTTCTTGAAAAAATTTAACGTACTTTGCGCAGAACAGTTTGGCTTCCGTGAAAGGAGGTCAACTGCACATGCCGGTTTTGAATTCGTAAAATACGTAACTGAAAGCATCAATCACGGAACTCCAGTTGCTTCGCTTTTCCTTGACATGACCAGGGCCTTTGACTACGTAAATCACTCGAAACTTTTAAATAAGCTTGAAAGATACGGCGTCAGAGGCAGAGCTCTCGACTGGATTACAAGCTATTTAGCAAACAGAATGCAATGTACAGAGATCAGTAGATTTACTAAAGCTAATAAAACTACTCGGAAACAAGTTTTTAGATCTCAATACAGAGTAAATCATACCGGTGTCCCACAGGGTAGCATTTTGGGCCCATTGCTTTTTATTGTCTATATTAACGACCTGCCAAATGCGACCCTTAATAAGGTTATAATGTTTGCAGATGATACGACTATAATGGTGAAATCAAATGATAGGTTAACTTTTAATCAAGACATAAATAATTCTTTAAATGAGATTATTAATTGGATGGACATTAATGATTTAAAAATGAATATCAATAAAACCAAATATATGCAAATTAGTTCTTACAATTCAAATATTATTCCAGTTACAATTCAGTACAATGGTGAAAACGTCGATGAAGTTGAATCTTTAAAGTTTCTTGGTTTCGTCTTGGATAAGCACCTGCATTGGAAAACCCACATTGAGCACATCTGTAGTAAGCTTAATAGATTTGTGTTTGCTCTTCGTAGACTCAGAGACACTGTGTCGGCGGAAGCAGCGCTGATGTCTTACCATGGTTACGTGTCTTCGGTCCTTGGCTATGGCCTAATGATGTGGGGTAACTCCGTTGATGTTGAAAGAGTGTTTAGAATTCAAAAAAAGTGTGTCCGTATCCTATCTAACGCAAAGTACGATGATTCCTGTGTCCCTTTATTTAAAAAAATGCACATTCTCCCTTTAGCATGTCTGTATGTAAGAGACATATGTATGTTTGTTAAGTCTCACCAATTCTTATTTAAGACACGAGGTGACGTAATGAACAGACCGACAAGACAGAACATAATGACTCTACTGTACAAACCACGTGTTTATAAGATGATATATGGGAAGAATGTGTATAATATGTGTATTGTAATATATAATAGATTACCTGCTGACATAAAATTACTTAATGGAAATAGTTTTAAGAATAAATTGACTACATGGCTTTTAGAGAAATGCTTTTATAATGTTAAGCAATACTTAGATTGCACGTGTGACTGACATTGAGTGGTTTGTTATTGTTATTTATTGAGTTTATTTTTCTGACATTTTCTTATATTTATTATGTTCCGTGTTACTTTACTATTTTTTTTATTTAATATTGTAATGATAATAATGTATTATAATTTAATTTCGCCAATGCTCTCCACTATTTGCATGCCTAATTTATGGTTGAACGCACTGGACCTTACGTATATTTTGTTATCACATTTTACTGTGTTCGAAGCAAATAAAAATCTTTGAATCTTTGAATCTTTGAATCTTTATCTAGTCTTTGACACATAATTATCGTGAAAAACGATAGCACATATTTTTTACGTTAATACTAATAAATATCAATAATTTAGGCTAAAAATGTATGTGAACCTCGAGTTCACATTTTCATTTCATAAAATTAAAGAGTCGGATAAGTGCGCCTTGAGAATAATAATTATCGTAGCAACACTCGATTGCATTCCCGCTCTCGATGTTTATCTACGTTTGCTGTTTAAGTTGGGTTTTTAAGTTTAGATGAGTAAATTAAATAAACTAGGTCGTGAAATGGTGAGACTTGTGAGACTGGTGAGCTGTGTAATACGTATTGGTTGTGCTGTGATACTGTGTGTTCGACTGTTTGTTGACAATACTACGCGCCAGCTAAGTAGGTATATATTTTGTTAGGATTCAATAACTTATTGAGGTTAAGTTAGTTTCTTCATATATTCTGATAGCTGCTCTTATTCATTTTGACTGTTCTTTAGTATTATTTTTGGTATTATCTACTGAAAGAATCCTTTTCAAAGTTGTCTTTCAAAAAAAATCATACAATAGATTATAAGCGAAAGGTTTGGGTATTTAAGCAATTTCACAGTCCGCTATATGATAAGTATGGCAAATGTGGTATGCACTAACTGCAAGGGGGTTTTACTCAAGGATACAACAAATGGGTATACGCTTCTGTAAACCTACTATTGAAAAAGGCAGGTTTATTTGCTCCGAGTTGCCCTTCGAAAATTTTCACGCGCCGCCACTGATACCTACGCACTCCCGTGTAAATAAAAGAGACACGGCGATACTCGCCCAGCTATCAGCTATCACCGCCGGGCGAGTATCGCCGTGTCTCTTTTATTTACACGGGAGTGCGTATCTTTTGTTCGTGTTTATAGCCGATAGTTCATAGCTTAGTAGCTCGCGGTGAGACCAGTGCCTAAGACGAATGTTATACAAGTCAATGAACTCAGGTTTAATTTTCCAGGTACTACAAAACTGGGGGTCGCTTCTCCGAGGTGATGTTCCTCGGGGCAGGCCACATGGTCCCACACGACAAACCGGCGCCGGCGCAGGCGCTCATAACACGATTCACGCACAACCAACCCCTTGGTCCACACGACGAACGATTCGAACACACCTTGGTTGAAGTGCACAGATATTTGTCAACAATAAATCATGATTCGAGTGAAAATACGAGTGCTGAAATATCTTTAGGATAATAAATGTTTTGATGTATTGCCCTGCTACTGTAAAGTCGGAGGTTTATTTGTTAGGTAAGTACCAAAATGGGTACTTATCAAGCATAAAATAAATAAATAAAACCATTATATGTACCTACATTGTATATTGTTTTTTGGATTGTGATAGTTTCTGTTGCTTCTATTGTTTGGCTTAAGCTATACATTTGCTTACCCACAGAGGTTAAACATGTAATCTTACCTACAATGTATTAACACTAACACCTGTACCTGGTAATGTTTATGATTTATTTACTGAGGAATATTAGAAAATCAATGAACTCAGGATTAATTTTCCAGGTACTACAAAACCGGCGGTCGCTTCTCCGAGGTGATGTTCCTCGGGGCAGGCCACATGGTCCCACACGACAAACCGGCGCCGGCGCAGGCGCTCATGACGCGATTCACGCGCAACCAGCCCCTTGGTCCACACGACGAACGATTTGAATACACCTTGGTTGAAGTGCACAGATATTTGTCAACAATAAATCATGATTCAAGTGAAAATACGAGTGCTGGAATATCTTTAGGATAATAAATGTTTTGATGTATTAGTTGTTTGTCGCGTTCTCGCTCGCTCACTGGCCTATAAAACCCAGTAGTTTAATAGTCTTTTAAATTTGGAGAAATTTGCTGTGTTTTACACATGCTGCAACCCTTTCAAGGGTACAACAATAGATATCCACGGATAGATGAACACGTCCCAGCAGATGTATAGAGGCTATTGAAAATTAATTGGAAAAGATTAAAGGCCACGCCACACCGGACGCGTGTGCAGCACGTGCACGTGTGGGAGTGCGTGGCGTACGTAAAGTCACTATTTCACTTAGTGTTCTGAGCGAGCATTCACTTGTTCGTGGGCTGACGAACGAACATTTTGCTATGTCAATTATTTTCGTCTGCCCAAGAACGAACGAATGCTCTCTCAGAAGACTTAGTGAAAACGCGCGCAGCTTAATGTAGCGGATGAAATGACATAGTAGGTATGTAGAAGGCACACCGATTGCTGGTCACGCGTGTACGCCACGCATCTGGAGTGGCTTGGTCTTTAAGGGCTATGGTCGCCAGCCGAAGACATAGGTACAGGTACCTAGACGACAACGACGGATAGGTCTGAGGCGGGCAACTCCATATCCCGCCGAGGTATATATTAAATAATGCTTTACTCAAAAATGCAATGAAAAAAAATCAGGCAAAAATGTTGACAATTAAAATAGTATGTACATTACGACACAAGTGCGAAAAACATGAAATTCGAAACGAGTGAAGGGAGTGTATTAAATCGATACGAGTTACGAATTTCCTTTTTGCACGTGTCTCGTACGACATTTTTTAGTACAGATGGCCCTCCGAAGTTTGGGACCTGACGTAAAATGAGTCACATCTCGCCCTAGCGCCTAAAAAAGGCACCATCTGATTTAAAAAAAAATTACAAAATGCGCCAAAAAGTAAGACCAGGCTGTTATAACTGTTATAAGGAACATAAAATAAATATTTGATTGTATGTTTGAGAAAAGTTTTTTTTCGCTTAGATCGTTTTAGTGACCTCATCATACAATACACCACTACGATCGCCTGTTCGTTTGTCCAGCGTGGCTATTATGGGCATTACCTCCTAATGCGTCCATATGTCCACTGCACAGCAGAGACCTGAAATGGCTGATGATGTGATGAAATAAAAATCTTCTATACCTAGCTGTAAAGTGACTATTATAATAATATTAGTAGGTAGTGTATATTAGTTTGGTAATCTTTGTGCTTACCATGAGCTAGCAGCTTGAATAGTCGCTAGCGTCTACTAAAACTACGTTGTATTCTTCTTGCTCGCACTGGCATAAATAGGAGCGAGCGGAATGGATAGATATTTCGTCAATTTACAGCCAATTTGTGAGTTGCGTAGGACCTAAAATATTGGCTAGTCAATCAACAAACATACTGAGGCTCTCAAACTAGTCGATTAATTAAATGTCTGTTATTTTTATTTATCTACATTAGGTACTTGTGTTGTTTAAAAATCGAATGTTAAGATTGAGTTTTCATAATGTTCCGTTTCATCAGCATATATCAGTCCACTGCTGGCCTTAGGCCTCTGCTAATTACCTATACGAATGGACGCATTAGGAGGTGAGGTAAATGCCCATAATCGTTACGCTGGGCAAGGGGATAAGCCATCATCGTGGTATCTATGTCCGCTATGATGACGCTGCAACAATCTTTAATAAATTAATGTTAAGTGACCCTTCAATCCTTTAGCCAACTCTCACGATACCGAGGGGAAAAGTTGGGGTGGAGGACATAAATGTGTTAATACTGACGTCATTTAGCGCGCGCATAATGTTACATAATGTTATGTTTTTTTTTTATACGTAATAATTATATTTGATGTCATAAATTCAATGATTTTGTATATTTGAAATATGTACCGTTTCCTTAAATACAATTAGCCGTATAATATAAATTAACCGTTTGTTAAGTTGTTTAGTCTCAATATACCTGTTTAAAACTTTATACTGATATTAAATAACTACATATATTATATACTTGGTTCGTACATATATACTCATAACAATAAATGGCTTTTTAGAAATAGAAATAGAAATAACTTTATTCGTAGCACACACAAAATACAGAGACGAAAAAAATTTTCAATGTGGGTCACCGACTACTCTTTAGTACAGCGGGACAGAAACAAGAAATAGTTGATCCATCCATAAGCATGCTAGCCGTGTTAGCGAATGTCTGGACAGCAGAAAGTATCCAGGGTGCTTAGACAAGTTACCAACGCTAACGATTAATCGTCAATCGAAAACGAAAAGTAACTACCTGTCTTTGTCCCACTAATATGAAAGAGTGACAGAGAAGGAAAACTACGATACGCTACTAAGCGTTAGCCATTGGTGGCTAAGTATCCAGTAGTACCTATCATTTCTACGTTAGGCCTGTTGCCAAATATGAAACTTTGAGAGCCACTGTCATTCGCGATTGTAGCGTAAAGTTCAGCAGTTCACAAAGATAACGCTTCAGATATTGGCCATACTCCGCAGTATGACAGAAATGGCCGCGCGGTGTGATTAGGTTATATTAGTTTAATTTACTAGAAAATGGAGCTATTCTATGTGTTATTAACATTATTAGTCAGCAGGTGAGTACTATTTTACTTTTACGGTTGATTACCTAAGCTTGAAATTAAAAGCTTGAATTATTAATTTAAAGCTTGCCGTTACGATTTTTATAGTTTGGTACCTAAAAGGACCCTTTGCAAAATCTAGGGTTATACTACTAACCCGGGTTAATCGGACACTAGACACGAGTATCTAGCATACCGTATGACTTCAGGTGCATTTAGACCACACGAGCATTCGCTAATTCTATCCCCCACTCAATGAAATTCGTTCGTTACACGAAACTTGATTCATCGAAATTCGTTGATTTCGTAGTGAAGGATAGAATGAGCGAATGCTCGTTTGGTCTAAGTGAACCTTTAGGTACCCAATTAACACCGGGTTCGTGGGCTATCCCTGCAAGTGGGCCTAAGAGTTTTCTACTTAGTGATCATAGCTAAGTATATCTGTATTATACAGGGTGATCCAGGACAGTGGGGAGAACGGTTATGCATGAGATAGACGATTTCGTTCTTAGAAACCGTGGCGTAGAATTTTGTGACAACAAAATCCAAAATTTTTTAATTTAGCTACATTAAAATGTCATGAAAAAAATAAACTGTTTATTAATTGTATTTTTTTTCAATTAATGTTATTTAAATATTGGAAACCATTATTTCAAATATCATGTTTTATAATAACGTTTGCATACTGATAACGTCTATATCTAATACGAGTACATTCAATAACCAAACAAAGAGAATGCAAGTTCTAGTTTTCAATAGATCCGAATTCGATCCTCAAAGAAATTGAATCCTTATTTTTTAAATCCATGTGTGCCTTTTTTGTTTCTTGAACGTTATCAATTATCATATTTGATCCTTGGTATATTTAGTCATGTAATATCCAAAAATAATAACGCGGAAGTCCGGTCAAACGTATCTTGAACTTTAACTTTATACATTACATGCCATAAGTAAACGTTTCGGTTTCCCTAAAATATTAGATAATAATGACTTATCTACGTGAATTGAAGGGCGTATTTGAAGTTCAGTCTTTAGAAATAGTTGAATTATGTTCATGTTATTAAAATACCCATTTTTTACACCTGGAAAGCATTGAATTTAAAATTTCGTGAGACATATAATTGTAATAACTGTAACTATAATTAAACGGTTAAACTTGTACGTGTATTTAGTCACTACCGCCCACCGAACTCGCGAGACGCGAACCATGAACGCGAAAAGAAAACATAAACATAATGTAGGTATTTAATCAATCGCTTATTATCAATCGCTTTATGATGACATAATGACAGAAAGTACTATGTAATAGGCTAGCGGTAAACATGAACTAGTAGGTACGATTACCTTAATATTCTTTATAATTCCAGTACCTGCGGTAAAGTTATTAATCATGATGAAGATGTCCACGAAGACACTGCTGTCGAGATAAGCAAAGACTCAAATCTAAACGATGTAAATCCTACCAAAGCTGATAAAGTGCTCACTGACTTACGAAACCATATAGAAGATCCAGTTCCCGCAAGTCTAGTCAACACAAACAATGGTCAAACTACCAATGATTTACGTGAAAAGGCTTTCGATGAAGATTTTCTAATTATCACACGAATTGGTTCTTTACCAACAGCGTCTACCACCGAAAAGCCTGCAACGAATTCACCTGAAAACATAATCAATGGGGATTCTCTTACAACTAATGAAGAGATCATTACTAATAAAGATAACCCAGTATCAACAAGCACTGTAAAGCCTAAGGACCCTTATGGAAACTCCCTTGATGTAGATTTTCTAAATATTATCAGCGATTATGAAGATGCACAGTCAAATGAAGCACCAGAACCTAAAACTGACAACGGAACAGCGTTGCTTCTTAGTCCATTTATAAAAGATGGTCTTTTAGCTGAGGCACGGGCGGCTTGTAGTGTAGACCCTGATTTGTTCCTAGGGTATGAAAGTTACAGTGGCTTTCTAACAGTGGATGAGGAGTTGAAGTCTCACTTATTCTTCTGGTATTTCCCGGTGCCTGATAAGCCCGTAAATGAGACGCCGTGGATAGTGTGGTTACAAGGTGGCCCTGGAGCCTCCAGCATGGCAGGGCTCTTCGACGAAATAGGACCGTTTACTGTTAGTCAGTTTGGTACTTTAAAAAGTAAGTATCGTGCATATTCACAGTAGATATATTACACTATAACTGTTAATCAGCAATTAAATCTTACCCTTTTTTCTAAGCGTAGAAAGTGTTTTAAAAAAATACAATTAGTTCGTCAGTTACATAATAAAACAATATGATAACATGATTTGTGATGCCATTTATCTAGTATAGAATGTTACATTCGATAGGCCAGTATTTTGTCATGAGCTAACTAATTGTAAAGGTAAAAAATGAGGACCCTTTAAAGGAAGCGTGAAGAAGCATCTAGAGCCTCTAACGGGCCAGCAAGGCGGTAGCAACTGACAGGTTACTGCTGGTCTCCTGTTCGTTGCCACCGCGATTTGGGCTCCACTTTTTACTTAAGATCAGGTGGAGTGCAGCCATTTGTTGTGCTATTGCACTTTATTGTGCCATTATTAAAAAAAAAAGAGTTTGAGAAGTCAAGACATCACTCTCTTGAAATCTCGTTATTTTTTTTAATTAACCTCCTTAAACTAAGACAACGCCATTTCAGAGAACCGCTACAGTTGGATTCAGAACCACTCCCTCCTGTTCATTGACAACCCGGTGGGCACCGGGTACAGCTTTACAGAGAGCAGCAGAGGCTATGCCAAGGACTTGGAAACGGTAAGAGCTGAATCCGTTCCGGCCTTCAAAAATCACCCTTCGAGTCACGTGGTATCCTCTATAGAAAACGAAGTTTCAGAATTGTAAAACTAAAAACGTTGAAAAGTCGCTCACAATGCAGGTCAAATACCGACCGCTCATATTTGATCTATACGAGAATCGTCTTGTACAGATCAAATATGAGGTCTCGAAGGGAGAGGAGAGGTTGAGGGTACTCGCGAACTTTCCACTGTACGTACTCGTATTCAGCGCAAGTAATTCGGTTGCAGCTACCAGTGTCGTGATGTTCAATCAATGAAATTGATAAATTGATATTACGATGCATTGGTAATTTTTTGACGAAAGTGTTTGCGAAAGTGTTAAAATGTTCACAACCTAAACATTGTAAAATTTCTGTTGTTGTTAATTAGAGAAATGGTGCTTTCCCAAAAATAAAGAAATCGATTTATACCCTTGTTTAAGTACCTACTTACTAAAAAATTCTAAATACTTTGTTAAAATTTTAGTACACGACCCACCTGCACACCGCGATGAAGCAGTTCGTTCAGATCTTCCCAGAGCTGCAATCAGCGCCACTCTTCGTGGCCGGTGAGTCCTATGCCGGGAAGTATGTCCCGGCCCTCGCCCACAGGATCCACAAGCACCGGGACAGCCCACCGCCCTTCAATTTGCAGGTTAGATCATTATACGAAAGATCCCAATGGGTCCCATTCGTTGTCATAAGTGCATTTAGACCAAATGAGCGTTCGCTCATTCTATCCCCCACTCTACGAAATCAACGAATTTCGACGAATCACGTTTTGTGTAACGAACGAATTTCGTAGACAGGGGGATAGAATAAGCGTTTGGTCTAAATGCACCTTAAAACAACGAATGGGCCTTATAGCCTTTTGGTCTAAATGCACCTTTAGCTAGTACACAATATTCTAACCTAAAAGTGCACTTTTCACGGTTCCGTAGTGAATTAGAAACCCTTATATTTTCGCCAATTCCGTTTGGCCGTCTGTTGAGTCTGTTCATCCATCCGTCTGTCTGTCCGTAGCATCGCTCAGTGGACGTTAATAGTACAAAAAAAATGCAATTTGGTACGGGTATACAATATTATTATTATTTATTAATCGCGTGGACATAGTGGTAGAGTAAAATGTAGAAAAAAAATCGGGTATCTCCCCTAGTTGTAAAAGTGGGGATGATTTTTTATTTTGCTGTAGGTACTCCTATAGTATCGTTGAATAGGTTTCACGCTTTCAAAAATAATAAGTGTCTAAAAATAAAGTTTTTTAGATTGGAGCCCATTCAAATATATTTTGAACTAACTAAATTTCTAATGAATTAGTTAGGCGCGGAATAATTGTTTTATAATTCTAAATTCTTCCACAGGGCGTGATGCTGGGCAACGCAATGGTAGACCCGGCAGAAATTTCTCACATAGCTGACTCATTCGAGTACTTTGGATTAATAGACCATACCCAAATGGAAATCATTAAACCACTCGTGGAAGGTTTTCAAGAAGACATCGCCCTGAATAGGAGCGCACCAGCTAAGATGGTAGGTTGTGTACTAAAAATCTGTATTAAATTAGCCCATTGACTA
>JALPQI010023586.1:0-13209 GCA_025490895.1 Thaumatotibia leucotreta
AGTACTATATGTAATAATCTGTCAGACTGGCCGAACGATTTGTGGAAAGTCCAACAATCTATAAACACGACCATCCAAAAATCGACTGGTTTTTCTCCACTTCGTTTACTCATAGGAGTTGATGCTAATATACCGTCGTTACAAGCTCATTTGAATGACGTGTTTGATGAAAATTCGGTAGTTTCTCAAATTGATATTCGGGTTGATCGAGCTTTAGCATCTCAACGTCTAGAAAACATTTCAAAAAAATTCAAAGAAAGATTCGATGCCACACGTCGTAACAATTTAATTTTAGCTGTCGGGGATTTGGTGTATGTTAACCAGAATCATAGGCGAAATAACAAATTGATGCCCAAATTTAAGGGACCCTATGAAATAATATCCATCCTGCCTAATGATCGCTATGCTCTAAGAGGTCTGGGAAATTTAAGGAATGTTACAATTGCAAAAGAAAAATTACGCTATTGGCCAGGCGAATTTTATGACGACGAGGCAGCAACGTAATTTATTTTTGTGTATGATTTTGAAAGAGGTGTATTTATGAAATAAAATTATGTTATATTTACTATATTGTATTATGATACTGATTACGCTTCTTTAGATTTATATGTAATAAAAAAAATAATCACTACTTTGACTGAGATTGAAAAAATAATGTTTTATATTTAATGTTTTATTCTTGGTACCTGACTGTTTGACAAACAAAAAGTCGGTATGGCGAGGAAATAAAACGTTGTGACACTTTCGCTGGTCGGCCAATCATTTGGTGTCTTTCTGTCTCACTAGCAGCGAGTGAATGAGATTGACATGTCTAGATGATGTGGCAAGTGTCGGGCAAATCAAAAAATTAAAACACTCCGCTGGTCGGCCATTTATTTGGTGTTCGTCTATTTCATTAGCAGCGGGTGATTGGGACGAACATGTCTAGATATTTGGCAAGTGTTTCGTATTATTTATGTATTGTTTTTTCTTAATGTGAATTACAATTATATTCACTTCTTTATCATGTGTCTATTAATTTAAATGTTTTTTAATACTTTGTTGTAAGTACTTCGAGAACGAAGTACGTGTCAGTATGGCCGTGATAGATTATTATTACTAATAGCAATAACTTTACGGTACCGATGATTTTGCGTTATGTTATGATTAATGTGGGTAGCAGTTTTTTAATTCAACATTCCGAATCAATATAATACGCAGACTCATATTACCGTACCGTTATATAAATAGTATGTGTATCTTAAATTAAATAGTTTCTGAAATTTTACTGTTCAATTTAAATAATTCTCAGCATTAATTTATTTTTAAAATGATACTTAATACTAAAATAGTACTAAGAATGACTTTGCTTTCAGATTGGTACTATTTCCATTTAGCGTTAATTTATGTTCGATTATGTATTAATTTGTTGTAATGATATCGGAATATAACAAAAGTAGGCTAAAATGTATTCAGTGTATTTTGTAACACAACAATAACATTGATTATGAAATATTATTAAAATATATATAAATATAAGTTTTACTGACACTGTACCAAACTGTCTTTTGTTGTGTATGATATAAAAGGTGAGGGAGCAGTTGGGAGCAGTCAGTTTTTAATCGAGGTTGCGAGTAAGAACAGGTATGGTTCTGCCTTATTATATTGCTGTTTGTATTGTTATTGGCTGATTGTTGCAATTGCTCTATTTCTGTAAATTATTGTAATTGCATTACTTTTGTGATTACCAGTCTTTGGTACCTTGTATTTTATTATGTTAATATGTATAAACCAGGTTAAAGTCACGTTGCTCTTATTTTCTATTGTACAAACAAAACCTAACATCGTTTATTATCTAGGTTGGTACATATTAACTTAATCTAAAGTCCTATTTAGTAGTAGTCCTATTATTGCTGTAACTGCAGTATAGATTAAATTAATGTCTGTTCACATATGTTTTTATTTTATTATCCATTTGTTAAAAATAAAAAGTCTTGATTGTTAATTTGCTTTTATTTCACTTTAGTTACACTTTATCTTCATCATATAACACGCGCAAAGGGTTCCGTACCATTATCAATTTATTATTTAAAAAATACAGTTAAATCAACCTACCTCAAAAACTATAGGAGATAATTTAATTAAACCAAAAATCATTGATAGAGTTTATTAATGTGCATAACATATTTTTTTTTCAGAATTTTATATCGCGTAGTTTAAAAAATAGAGGGGGGGGACACATTTTTCAGACTTTGAGAGCTGATATCTCAAAAACGATTTCCTTAAATAACAATGTGATGGATAAACCTTGATATCATTTTCAAAGACCTTTCTATTAATACCCCACACGCTTATGTACAACTAAAAAAAAATTCTATCCCTCAGTTACATGTATGGAGGGCCCCCACCCCAATGGTTTTTTTTACAATTTAGTATCATAATCCTGTAGCGGTTCATACAACACATATCCTTACCAAATTTCGTTACTGTAGCATTTCTAGTTTCCGAGTAAATCGGCTGTGACAGACGGACAGACGGACAGACGGACATGACGAATCTATAAGGGTTCCGTTTTTGCCATTTTGGCTACGGAACCCTAAAAAACAGTGCACGCGAAACATCAAAAATAAAATTTTATAATAAATTAAGTAGTAAATCTAGACTAAAAACATGTCTGAAACTAAGGGGGGAAGTTAATATAATAAATAATAATAAATAAATAAATAATAATAAATATATTGAGACATCCTACACAAATCGACCTAGTCCCACGGTAAGCTCAATTAAGGCTTGTGATGTGGGTACCAGGCGACGATATATATAATAGATAGATACATATAGATACTTATATTAATATACGTAGATAGCCATGACCAAGGAACAAACATTGTGATAAATAAATACACAAAGAATGCCCTCGCCGGGATTCGAACCCGGAACCTCCAGCTTCGTAAGCACGGTCACTAGTGTCACTATCAACTAGTCTAGGGAGGCTGACAAAAACTATATGATATAAGAACATTAAGCCGCACACCATACTAAATTGCCTATCAAAAACGGGCCTCAATTTTAGTTGACAACTGTCACCCCCTCTTCAATGCATCACTGTAATGAATTTCAATATCAACCTATAAAAACTTAATCCGCCATTTAAAAATAGTTGTGATTGGTCCGTCAAAGTTTTGATTGGCTATACGCGTATGCTATAAACATTAGTCAAAGATGTTGCGCCGAAATATGAATATTAAGAAAAGCACTATGTCCTGCCCATCTTGGCACAATTGAACAATTGGTTTTGGGGGCATTTTTGAGCTGGCGTTTGACGCTAGGTGAGTAATTCTCAAAAATCTTGTACATTTGGATCACGTCTTCAATGCCGTCTTTACCATAGGGGGGGCATACCTTTTTCAGGGGGGCCCCCGAAAGATCGACAACTTTCCTCACATTTATTCTCACGTTTACTTTTCTTTCGAAAAGGGCCCCAAAATCCTTGGGTGCCCAGGGCCCATAGTTAAAGACGGCCTTGCACGTCTTCGATATACACCGTGTTTTTATTGATTTCCGTTAAATTGGACAGGTTACTTGGAACATTAATAGAAGTTGCCTGGTATATCGGCTTTTGCACATTTCGTAAAAATATTTTTTTTTTCGTTTTCATACATAATAATTGTAATGGCAAGTTTGAGAGAACCTTAAGAATAAGATCTCAGGTGACTGAAGGCACATGTCGAAATAAGTTTCATTAGGATGTAATAAAGGTTGCAATACACTTGTTCAGTCTCAATCATTAAACTTACCTATTTTTTAATCACTCAATAACAGTAAGAGTTAAGATACTAGTTTCTTAGACAAATTGATTATTTTAGATCTAAATAAGCTTCCCTTTAATTTTACGGAATAATCAATAAAAACACGGTGTATATAAAAATTGGAAGACTCGTAGAGTCAATGACGCTGAGCAAGATCCACTACATTTCCAAAAATGTTCCAGAAAGTCTGTTTGGAAGTTTCCTTTTTTGTTATAGTAATTCAGATGACTTCTGACCGTGTTCTTTGTCTATTGTTAGAAACCGCAAGATGCTACTGTATTTGCATAAAAAAATATTTACCGCTTATATATCTTATTATTTACCAGATTTCCTGTACATTTTTGGTAACAGAAAAGGAATGGTTCATACAATCATTTTGGGAATTTATGTAGTGGGTGGGTCAAAATAATTTTTGTTGTCTTGTTTCATACCACTCTGTCACGCTTCTAGTTGCTGTCTCGACTCAGTATATTAAAAAAAATCCAGTGCACTTGTATTTCTTTTTCACGCTAGATTTTAATTCATACATCAAAAATTGGAAACAAAACATCATCTCAGTACAACATTTTTTTAGGGACACAAAGTAAGACAACGAAAATAATTTTGACCCGGGTAACTGGTAGAGAATGCCTTATGGCATTAAGTCCGCTTTTTGTACTCCTATTTAGTGGAATAAAGTTTAAATAAATAAATAAATTTGAAATAATTTTTTTTTGAAAGAGTGGCCGGAGGCCGTCAGCCTACCAAATTTTATTAATAATCTTAGACGTGTTTCAAATGTACTAACTTATTGAGAAATGCTCTGGTATAAGTGTGTCTGTGGTTTTGACCCTGTTCTGTGACTAAGCCCTTGTGAGTCAAACCGCAGGTAAAAAAACAGTCTACAAAACAATGAAATGAGGTGAATGACCACAAACTTAAACTTTTCCTATAAGACTCCTTTAATGTGGATATTTATACTCACTTATCTCATAGATGAGAATTTATATTACATAATTCACGATACGACAAAGAAATTTGCAAACTTGCTTGCACAAAGAGATATGTTCGGCATAAATGGGCAAACTTTTACATTTGAACAACACTAGACGACCGATAATACGTCTTAAAACGTTCGCGTTACATTCAAAAACCGTTTGGTAAGGAAAAGTGATTAAGTGAACCGGTCGAGAACAAAATAACAATGTAAAACTAACCTTAAACTGTTCGTGCTACGGTTTAAAGTTTAACGGCTTCGTAAGAACCGGTAAGTTAATAGAACGTGCAGCAAATGTCAAACCCTAGTGGTCGAGAATGCCGCGGACGCGTCAGTTGTGTTCCAAATTTGAAATTTGAAAATATTCTCTCAATTCTAAGAGTTGGTTTGTTTTTGTTTAGTGAAATGGCGGGATTGAAATTGTTTTTTTTAATTGTGGCTGCGATGGCGGCGGTTCTAGACGGCCAGACCTTGGGAGGTGAGTGAAAGGTTTTTTTTTTTCAGGGTTAAAATGCAACGCTGTGTGGAAAGCGATTGAGTAATGTTTTATTTTAATAATATTTGCAAAGAATAAACTCTTCATGCTGGATTTTAACACGTAATAACTAACAGATTGTTATAATGAAAGTTATTCTCAGAATTGTTTGTCTCTGGGTATTTCTAATTAGAAACTTATCGTTTGTTAAAAAAAAGTTCTTTTTGATACGTGTTTCAAACTGCTTAGCAAGTCTATGGCCCATCTCAGGGATACAATACACCGAAACGCAAGGCATTGTTTTTTTTATTAAAAAGACGCGAAGGAATTCCAAGGTTAATATATTTGGACCCTAACGACCAAATGCGTCTCACGTTTATTTGTAAATGTGTTGCACCAAAAATTGTAGAAACTTGATATCTTATTTTTAACTTAGTATATTTACGTGAAAAAATATCTAAAAATAGTAAAAGCCATCTTTACTAAAAAAAATGCCTTAAAAGTAATCGACAAACCTTCTCGTAAATAAAAATAGTTGATTTTAGAATTATAACTAACGTGAGACTCAAACAGATTAAAATATTATCGAACCGGGTAATTTAACGACGGTTTTACGGTGCTCCGGACGAGGACCCTCTTAATGGGTCGAAACATGTCGAGCAATCATCGACTTAAATACGTGAGTTTTTTATGTAATAAAAATAGTTGATGCCTAATCCGCTCGTCCAGAGTCCTATGGCCCAATCGCGAACTTCGAAAACCGGAAATTAGTCTCTGTCACTCTAATGACGCTTTCATTAGAATGAGAGTGACAGAATCCCCTAAATTTGCGAATTTCGTTGTTCGCGGTAGTAGGTCTACTGCGGACATCGGCCAATTTTGTCGGGTACTTCAATGCTTACAGCATTATAAAAAAATATTATGAAAAAATTGCTTAGTTTTATAAGATAATTGAGATACATCTCAATTATCTTATAAAACTAAGCTATTTTTTCTTTGATTATTATAAGTATGATATTTAATATTTATATTTTACACGTATAATAGCCTCATCAGCCTGTCTCAGTCCACTGCTGGACGTAGGCCTCTCCTACTAATATGAGTATACACGCATTAGGAGGTAAATGCTCATAATCACCATGCTGGGCAAGCGGATTGGCGATCGCAGTAATGTGTCCACTATGATGACGCTGCTGCCCATCATCAATCAAATTATAGAATGGTCAGTGACACTTCTATCCCTTAGTCGACTCTTAGACTCCCGCGGGAAGAGTTGGAGTGGTGACAAATGTATTCTTATTGCCGTCATCACAGGGCTAAAAAATCTAAATATTTAAAAAATCTCGCTCTCTCTTTATTACTCATCTCGATTACCAATATTACTAATGACTATTGATTAATGTATTAATAGTGCATAATAATATATTCTAATTAGGTTGATAAACTGGTAAATATATGAGTGACAATTAGTGACCTACTATTATTTTAATCACTTATGAAATGACGTCACTTCATGCAAAATGTGTGCAAATTTCTTATTATCAGACATAAAAGTTGCGGTAGCAATGACGTTAGTAATTCACTAGGGACTTCTTTCCGGTATTAGATACATCGATAAGTGAATACTTTAAAACTTTTACTAAACGGTACCTACACACAATCATTAAAACGGATATAAATTATTAAATTAAAACTAAATACACTATAGCAATAAGTAAATACTTATTTTGAAATTCCATTTCATATTAGCTGATAAGTATATTATTTTCAGTCTATATTTATCATACAATTAATTTTGTGTCAATCAAAATCAACCAAATTTGACCAGTAATATTAAACACTTCTATGGCTTGTTTTCTTTATATCTATTTCATAAAACAAGGTAGTATCATACATTTATATCTATTCGAAACATATTACCCGCAAGCTTATGGCAAGAGTTATTTTCAAAGCTTATTCTTGAATGTTTATTACCACATGACCAAGAAAGTGTTGAATATTGAAGAGAAGAAGAGAGGCCCCGGTCGACCCCCAACAACTTGGCTCCAAACTATTAAAGGGTATTTCTCAGAGCTTAAATGGACATCTCATTCATCTGGTCACGTTTTTTTGGAAGTGGCTACATCTTTTGGTATCATTTTCGGTCGTCCGATACAGCACCCATTTCTCTATAAGACAACCAAAGCCAACCTCAAATAATTCAGCCACTTCCAAAAAAACGTGACCAGATGAATGAGATGTCCGTTTGCACTCTGAGAAATGCCCTAAAAAGGACTTAAAGCTAATGAACACAACATACGAGACAACCCACAACCGTGTGATGTGGCGCAGGATTACTAGGAGGGCTGACCCCAGATGAACTGGGACAAAAGCCAGGAGAAAGAAGAAGAAGTTTATTAAGAAAAATAACAATTATTAGTGTAAACAAACCTTTATTACACAGTGCACATTTGATTTTTAAAAAACTACGTACGTAAATACTACTACGTACGTACTCGTACGTAAATTATATGACCAAAAACGCCAATTTCATAGCTACCAACCTAATTAGCAGTGATCGGTTTTTTGGATTCACCCGGCGGGTCTCCTATAGTAACTTGAAAAAGAAACTTTAATTATTTACACGTATTTCCATGCAATTTGCCATGTTACTGCACTACATGTAATATAATAGTATTAATTTTTTTTATAGCCACACCCGTAATATTTTATACGCGAAATACCGCGAGGGTGAATCCAAAAATATATATAAGCGTATGAAGAAGATCTGGAAAAACCATAACATCACTGGTACCACCAAAATAAGATTGGTGAGGTCTCTTATATTTCCAATATTCCTTTATGCAGCAGAAACATGGACAGTGAAGGAAAGAGAACGGCAACGGATAGATGCATTGGAAATGTGGTGTTGGAGAAGAATGCTCCGAATATCATAGACGGAACATCGTACCAACATCTCAATTCTAAATGAACTTAAGATTAAGGAAAGACTGTCTGCCGTTGTACAAAAGAAAATCCTCACCTACTTCGGACATGTTTCTCGCAGAGGTCCAGACTCAGTAGAAAGACTGGTCGTGCAGGGCCGAGTCAATGGCTCCAGATCGCGAGGCCGTTCACCAATGAGATGGACAGACCAAATTAAATCGCTTACAAATGCCTCGGTCAACGAAAGTGCTCACAACGCTCAGGCCAGAGAGAATTGGAGGAGAGTAGTACAACGTGCCACCGCAAAACCGCAAGGGTGATCACGACAGCTCTGCCAAGAGCTTACGCCTAAGAAGAAGAATCCAAAAAACCGATCACTGCTAATTAGGTACCTACTGGTTGATGTAACTAAAGACCGAAGAGCTGGCGACTTCCTCGCACAACGCATCAGTATTGCGATACAGCGAGGAAATGCCGCCAGCATCCTCGGTACAAATGCCACAAGGGCCAATCTTAGATATAGGTTAGGTTAAGTAGATTAGTTAGATTTAATCTATGTACATAAATTGTAGTTTTGAGAATAAATATAGTTCGTAATTCGAATGAATACGTCTTGTGTCGATGTCATGCCCTTGATTCTAAATATCAAGGCCTAGAGGGGTTATTTGGATTTGTCACTTAAAACCGGAATCGCTCGAAATAACCGATTATGGACGTTGTAGTAAATGAATTTAAACTTTAGTGAGACAATATAATTATAAATATTATTAAACGGTTATACGCACGCGTAGTGATAAAATACATGTGAGTTTAACCGTTTAAAAAAGAACTAAATATGCTTATTTGCCAAAAAAATATATTGCATACTGGTAAGCTTGTGTGCCGTGTGGTGACGGCAGTAAGAATACATTTGTCACCACTCCAACTCCTCCCGCGGGTGTCGTAAGAGTCGACTAAAGTGTCACTGACCACTATTTGATAAAAGATTGATGATGGGCAGCAGCGTCATCATGACACATTACTGCGATCGCCAATCCGCTTGCCCAGCGTGGCGATTATGGGCATTTACCTCCTAATGCGTCTATACGCATAGTTAATAGGAGAGGCCTACGTCCTGCAGTGGACTATCATAGGCTGATGAGGACGAGGATGAGGACTGGTAAGCTTTACAGTGATTCCCACACAAGGCAAGGCCTATATCATGAGGCCAGGATGCTTAGCCAAGTTGCCAATCGCTAACGCTTTGTAGCGTATCGTAGTTTTCCCTCTCTGTCAGTCTTTCATATTAGTGTGACAAAGACAGTTAGCTGCTTTTCGCTTACGAGTGACGTTTAAGCGCTAGCGATTGGCAACTTGTCTAAGCACCCAGATCAGACATCTTTTAAAAAAAGAATGCGAGGCGCAAGTGAACAAATAGGTTATGTTAAATACTTAAACAAACAAACAAATTACATTTATTGTGGTACCTAAATGTCACAAATATCACAATTCTTGCGTGCAAAAAACTACACAAAACTAAGGTATCTAAAACATAATATGTATATTTTAATGCAAGTCATAGTGACGCCCCTTTTCCATTCTTTGGTGTTTTATAATTGTTCTAAACTTTTTCTCACACACAAATCTAAGAAAAATCTTTAATTTTTTTTATTATTTATTTATTTATTATATCAAATTGTTATTTTATTGTTACTTTTATCTGATGCAAATTATATCATAATTCAAAATTAATCTGACGTTGAAATGGATATTTTTTTTGTAAATTCGTTAAAAATCCGTCTGAAATAAGCATTATTGCAGCAATTTCTATTAATTACGTACACACGTGACCAGAAAGTTTATCTTTTACGAGTCTTAAACATACTATAGGTATTTTACGCTACATTTTAACAAAAAAGTTTGCAAATTTCGAGCATCCATCTCTGTTATATTAATGATGCCTCTTTTAGAGTGACAGAGACAAATGTTTTACGAATGTCGAAGTTCGAGGATTTCGAAGTGCAGTCAAGTGCAAAAAAAATCGAAATAATCTTGTTACAACGTTTTTATAACAAAGAATTAAAGTGTACTGGGACATGTTTTATCATATTATGTACACCTTATTTGGCCTTTGACTGTACTAGGCCAGGTGTTTTTCCCATTAAGTGGCCATCAGCGAAAAAAGAAGAATTACGAACAAAGATTTCACGCTCGGGGTATTGTCACGCTGGAAGATTCGTGTCACCAAAATAGTGGAACAGGGTCACACACAGATATACTTGAGATTGCACTACATGTAGCAAGTACAAGTATACAGAGTAGAAATAGATTTTGGGTCAGTGAGGTTAGTTACCTGATCCCATACTGCTATGCAAAAGTGGTTTTAAGAGTTATTAAATAAATATCTATCTATAAATAAATATGTATAAATATTATATCAAGTAGGTACATAATAATATAAATAGTATAATGTACGAAATATCATTTGATATTCACAAGTGCTTTACGGTGAAAGAAAACATCGTGAGGAAACCTGCATACATCTGCGAAGAAATTCAAGGGTGTATGTGAAGACCCCAACAAGTACTGGGCCAGCGTTGGTACCACGCAAAATAGGCACGTTTGATGTCGAGTTGCGGATAAAAATGGCCAGGATACAATACAATACAATATAAATAATTTGCTGAAATCGCGAAACGTCTGGTTGACAGAAGAGCTGGCGACTTCCTCGCACAACGCATCAGTATTGCGATACAACGAGGAAATGCTAGCATCCTCGGTACAATACCACAAGGGCCAATCATACCTATTGGTTAGGTTAGTTATATAATTAAATATACAAAAGGTGGACCTCATACCGAATAGAATTACCTACGCACCCGTTAACCATTCAAGTGGATTTTATTTATATAAGTTGATGTAATAATAACTTAGCTAAGGGGGCATTCCTTTAAAACACCATAATTATATGAGTTTAAAAATTTTACAATATATTTATACTGGACAATTCCTGAGTTCGGGATAAAAGCGAAGCCTAACAGTGTCAAGCCAGGGTTTTTTAGGGTTCCGTAGTAAACAAGGAACCCTTATAATTTCGCCATGTCTGTCTGACCGTCTGTCCGCAGCATAGCTCAGTGGCCGTTAGTACTAGAAAGCTGCAATTCGGTACACGTATACATATTAATCCTGCCAACAAAGTGGTACAATAAAAACTAGATATATTTTTTTGGGTACCTCCCCACTGGTGAAGTGGGGATGAAGAGTTTTTTTCTAAAGTTAATATTTTCGGAGATAACCGCTCCAGAATATAAAAAAAATCGTGTCCCGTCTCTAACTTTTGATCCGTAGGTCCAAAAATATGGAAAAAATCATGAATAGTAAACTTATAAAATACTTTAAAATAAAACTATTTCGAATATAATCGGCCCAGCCGGTTTTTAATAACTACGGAATCCTATACTGAGCATGGCCCGACATGCTCTTGGCCGGTTATATCATATATCTTATATTAGTCCCATGAAAAATGGTTTTCAGTATCTTTTTTCTTTATTACTTTTTGTTAATTTGATCCCAACTTCAAAGTCACCCAGTAGGTCTACTACTTACTACTTGTATCTTGTATTATCCTAACGTGTAACTGAGAACTTTGAATTTTAAATGGGTGTAAGATTACATGATACGTTTGTTTTAAGTAATTGTAAAGTTTTACAAATCGCGCTTCTATTTTTAGGGTTCCGTAGTAAATTAGGAATGTAAGGTAGTCTGTCTGTCCGTCTGTCCGCAGCATAGCTCTGTAGCCGTTAATACTAGAAACTTTTTTTGTTATCTAACTTTTTTCAGGAAACTTTGTCTGAAAAAACAAGTCGGCTCCGTTAGGCCTCTTCATTTAGCGAACTAGAAACTTGTAATTTGATACGGGCATTCAAATTAGGCCGTGTGGTGACGGCAGTAAGAATACATTTGTCACCACCCCAACTCCTGCGGGTGTCGTAAGAGTCGACTAAGGGATTGAAGTATCACTGACCATTATTTGATAAAAAATTGATGATGGGCAGCAGCGTCATCATAGTGGACAAATTACTGCGATCGCCGATCCGCTTGCCCAGTTATGTGTGCATTACCAGTATTATGGGCATTTACCTCCTAATGATTATACGCATAATTAATAGGAGAGGCCTACATCCAGCAGTTGACTATCATAGGCTGACGAAGTGATGATGTATGTACATGCATACCTACATCATGTACATTGTGTATACATATACAAATTAATTACTTCGACAAAGTGGCAGAATAAAAAGTACAAAATTTTTTTTTCGGCTACCTCCCCTAATAGTTACGAGGGGATGATTTCTTAATTTTGTTGCAATCCTATAGTGTAATCTTATTTTCACGTTCCTTGCTCGGAAAGGGCTTCTTTATTCTTTAAAAACAGATTTCCATCAGGCGGGCCGTATGCTTGTTTGTCACCGACGTGGTATAAAAAAAAAAAAAGATAGCAAAGTTGCGTTTTATCCACAAGAGTGCAAAGTTTGAACTTCCCTTGATTTTTTAAAATAAAAGTGTATTTTAAATAGATCAGTTGTTTTTATTATGTTGTGTCTCCTCACTTAAGGAAGGTGAAAAATTTTGTGTTACACACGGCTGCAAAGTTATTTTAGCTCGTGTGTATTGCAACACGATACAGTGAACGGATTCTAGGGTTGAACCATGAGCTAGCGAATGGATTCTATGGTTGAACCACGAGCGAAGCGAGTGGTTCGAAAATAGAATCCTGAGCGAAGCGAGTGGTTCAAGAATAGAATCCTGAGCATATAGAGTGTTGAAATACACACGAGCTAAAATAGACAGAATTCCACACTCGGTTAAAATACAACTTTGCACCCTTGTATAACAAATAATTATTTATCTCTTCACACACTACACGATAATAATCAAATTTTATCTCTTCTTACATTATACGAGCTCTGACTTTTATTATTTTGTTTTTTTTTTTCTGCAAACCTTATTCAACAAAATTTTAACATTCCAGGCCCCATGCACGGCAAGGTGGTTGTCTGCTACGT
>JALPQI010023587.1:0-16499 GCA_025490895.1 Thaumatotibia leucotreta
GGGCCAAGTGCGAGTCGGACTCGCGCGCGAAGGGTTCCGTACCATTATCAATTTATTATTAAAAAAATACAGTTAAATCAACCTACCTCAAAAACTAAAAGAGATAATTTAATCAAACCAAAAATCGTTGATAGAGTTTATTAATGTGCATAACATATATTTTTTTTAGAATTTTATATCGCGTAGTTTAAAAAATAAAGGGGGGGGGGACACATTTTTCAGACTTTGAGAGCTGATATCTCGAAAACGGTTTGCTTAAATTTAAATAAGATTTATGAACCTTCATATCATTTTCAAAGACCTTTCTATTAATACCCCACACGCTTATATACAACTAAAAAAAAAATTCTATCCCTCAGTTACATGTATGGAGGCCCCCACCCCAAATGGTTTTTTTTACAATTTAGTATCATAATCCTGTAGCGGTTCATACAACACATATCCTTACCAAGTTTCGTTACTGTAGCATTTAGTTTCCGAGTAAATCAGCTGTGACAGACGGACAGACGGACATGACGAATCTATAAGGGTTCCGTTTTCGCCATTTTGGCTACGGAACCCTAAAAAATATGAATACTCAAGGGCCTGAGACATATTTAAAATCATAGGCAAGTAACAACTTCAGTACAAAATCTGACACGCTCGGCCTCCATACAAATGAATTAACTTGTTTATTCTATCCAAATCTAATTCTGTGGTCAAGGATAATGAATGCGGCAAATCAACCCATATACTATTTGTTTTATGAATTGTAAAATTTGTAAACTTAATTATTTATTTATTTGTTAAAATGACGTCGTATCTGCTTGTCCTGCTCTCACGCCGTCGCGGTATGCGGATCCATGTCAATCTATGACTTTTTGCCAAGTTTTTTTTTACTTGAATATTTCGTTACCATATTCCCGTCATTATTCTCATCGGCGGCCTGTTCCCGTTTCTCTCTAGGCTGCGCGGTGAACATGTCCGTGATCTTCCGGGTCTTGAACTTGTCCGTCTTGGCCAGCATCCTTCTTGTGCAGCAGTCGGGGTACTGCACGCGGGGGACGGGGTTGTCCAACTGTGCGAGGAAAGATATTACGTTGTTTTATAAAGATGTTAGTGTTATATAGGGTGGAAAGGGACGACGTTCCCTTCCCGCTGCCGGACCGAGTCTACCAACCATCGCGATGAACTTTCAGTATGGGACCAACATCGAAATATTAAAAAAAAATGTAACCCCTCATACAAAGTGAGTGATTAGTTAGAGTTCAATAGTATGGAAAAGTCTATTTTCCATGTACGCTTTTCGATGTTGGTTCCCATACTGAAAGTTCATCGTAATCGTTGGTAGACTCGGTCGGTAGCGGGAAGGAACGTCGTCCCTTTCCACCCTGTATAACTTGATACATTACGTAATAAACCTGCAATTGCCCGTAGTTATACAGAAAACACCCACTTCGTTTTTGTCAAAGCAGAAAGCTACCAAACTCAACATCTTATAGCCTAGTCAGTAGTCAGAATGACTAAAAAAAATGTTAGCCGCTTTCTGCAAAACTATGGTCAATTAAGTGTTTGGAATTAAAATAGGATTGAGCTTTTAGATAAGAGTATTTGTGAGGATTTTAGTAAAAAGGTTCCGCTTTGTTGGTTGGAATAATGGCGCTTAGAAATTTAATTGGTATAAGTATAAGGTACAAGCCAATCCCTTTCTTATGGTAAGCGACAAAGTGCCTTTTTTTATTAAAACGCTCTTATTTGGAAATTTTACTACCAGAAATTACATAAAGAACTTATAACATACAAGAACAGTGATAATCGCGGTATAAAGGTTATACAGTATCAGAAGTTCCGATTAGGAAAAGTAATTTTATTTTTTTATTGTGTCGACCGGAGCGGAGAATGACACTCACCCCCTGCATGGCGGCCGGGATGGTGATGATCTTCTGTATGGCGCCGCTGAGGCGCTCTATATAGTAGGCCCAGTCGAGCACGTCTCGTATGTCGATGTGCTCGGTGACGCTGCTGTCCTTCAGCCAGCGGCGCAGGTGGTGGCGCTTGATACTATTGTGTCGACCGGAGCGGAGAATGACACTCACCCCCTGCATGGCGGCCGGGATGGTGATGATCTTCTGTATGGCGCCGCTGAGGCGCTCTATATAGTAGGCCCAGTCGAGGACGTCCCGGATGTCGATGTGCTCGGTGACGCTGCTGTCCTTCAGCCAGCGGCGCAGGTGGTGGCGCTTGCTACTATTGTGTCGACCGGAGCGGAGAATGACACTCACCCCCTGCATGGCGGCCGGGATGGTGATGATCTTCTGTATGGCGCCGCTGAGGCGCTCTATATAGTAGGCCCAGTCGAGCACGTCTCGTATGTCGATGTGCTCGGTGACGCTGCTGTCCTTCAGCCAGCGGCGCAGGTGGTGGCGCTTGCTACTATTGTGTCGACCGGAGCGGAGAATGACACTCACCCCCTGCATGGCGGCCGGGATGGTGATGATCTTCTGTATGGCGCCGCTGAGGCGCTCTATATAGTAGGCCCAGTTGAGCACGTCTCGTATGTCGATGTGCTCGGTGACGCTGCTGTCCTTCAGCCAGCGGCGCAGGTGGTGGCGCTTGCTACTATTGTGTCGACCGGAGCGGAGAATGACACTCACCCCCTGCATGGCGGCCGGGATGGTGATGATCTTCTGTATGGCGCCGCTGAGGCGCTCTATATAGTAGGCCCAGTCGAGGACGTCCCGGATGTCGATGTGCTCGGTGACGCTGCTGTCCTTCAGCCAGCGGCGCAGGTGGTGGCGCTTGCTACTATTGTGTCGACCGGAGCGGAGAATGACACTCACCCCCTGCATGGCGGCCGGGATGGTGATGATCTTCTGTATGGCGCCGCTGAGGCGCTCTATATAGTAGGCCCAGTCGAGCACGTCTCGTATGTCGATGTGCTCGGTGACGCTGCTGTCCTTCAGCCAGCGGCGCAGGTGGTGGCGCTTGCTACTATTGTGTCGACCGGAGCGGAGAATGACACTCACCCCCTGCATGGCGGCCGGGATGGTGATGATCTTCTGTATGGCGCCGCTGAGGCGCTCTATATAGTAGGCCCAGTCGAGGACGTCCCGGATGTCGATGTGCTCGGTGACGCTGCTGTCCTTCAGCCAGCGGCGCAGGTGGTGGCGCTTGCTACTATTGTGTCGACCGGAGCGGAGAATGACACTCACCCCCTGCATGGCGGCCGGGATGGTGATGATCTTCTGTATGGCGCCGCTGAGGCGCTCTATATAGTAGGCCCAGTCGAGGACGTCCCGGATGTCGATGTGCTCGGTGACGCTGCTGTCCTTCAGCCAGCGGCGCAGGTGGTGGCGCTTGCTACTATTGTGTCGACCGGAGCGGAGAATGACACTCACCCCCTGCATGGCGGCCGGGATGGTGATGATCTTCTGTATGGCGCCGCTGAGGCGCTCTATATAGTAGGCCCAGTCGAGCACGTCTCGTATGTCGATGTGCTCGGTGACGCTGCTGTCCTTCAGCCAGCGGCGCAGGTGGTGGCGCTTGCTACTATTGTGTCGACCGGAGCGGAGAATGACACTCACCCCCTGCATGGCGGCCGGGATGGTGATGATCTTCTGTATGGCGCCGCTGAGGCGCTCTATATAGTAGGCCCAGTCGAGCACGTCTCGTATGTCGATGTGCTCGGTGACGCTGCTGTCCTTCAGCCAGCGGCGCAGGTGGTGGCGCTTGACGCCGGCGGGGGACTGGAAGATGGCGAGAGGGATCGCGCGCTCGGTTACTGGCGCGCCTTCCGGCTTCCGGGATATTATGAATCTGGAATTTATTTTTTTTGTCAGTCGTAGATACTCGTTATATCTACAGGTCACAAGTTTGTCCTCGTAAGCCCCAATGCACATAGCTGTTGCAATTCAATTTAAATCTCTTCTGAACCAATTAAAGTAGAATTTATTTGTTTCATTGTTTTTGAAAAAAACGGAATTCTTACCAATTTACATATAGAAAAAGGTTTAAATTAAAAATAGGAGTAATAACTTTTATTAACTAAGTTTGTGTACAATAACGAATTTACATACATACATAACATACCAAATTGACATTATCTCATTTAGACATTATCTCTTTGTCAATTGAAAATAAAACACTGAAAGTTGGAGTGATTAATAGTTATAACGAGACAAACAATGACATTTTAATAAATCAACTATTTCTCACAGAAGCCACACACTATAGGAATATATGAATTACCTGCAAGCCAGCCCAGCATCCGTGACCATCTGGTCTCCTAAGAACTCGGCCAGCCGCTTGGCCGTTCCTTCCTTCCGCTTCCTAGGAACCCTTAACTTTCGAACATGGTCGTGACACACCTGTCAAACTAAATAAGAAATACCCCTACAGGAATATATGAATCACCTGCAAGCCAGTCCAGCATCCTTGACCATCTGGTCTCCTAAAAAACGCAGCCGGCCGCTTGGCCGGGCCATTCCTTCCTTCCGCTTCCTAGAAGCCCTTAACTTTCGAACATGGTCGTGACACACCTGTCAAACTAAATAAGAAATACCCCTCCAGGAACATATGAAACACCTGCAAGCCAGTCCAGCATCCATGACCATCTGGTCTCCTAAGACCTCGGCCAGCCGCTTGGCCCTTCCTTCTTCCCGCTTCCTAGAAACCTTTAACTTTCGAACATGGTCGTGACTAGGGATGTAACGGATTTCTGCTTCTGTTTCTGCGGAACTTCCGTTATGTTTTACACATCCGCTTCTGTTCTGGTTCTGTTATTTTTAACCGACTTCAAAAAGGAGGAGGTTTACAATTCGTCGAAATCTTTTTTTTTTTTTTATGTATGTTCCCCGATTACTCGAAGACGCGTGGACCGATTTGAAATATTCTTTTTTTGTTTGAAAGGGTATACCTTCTAGTTGGTCCCATTGTCACCGAATCCAGATCTGATGATGGGATCCTGGAGAAATCGAGGGAACTCTTCAAATGTTGTAGGCACACATGACATTTTTCATTTATTTTCGAAGACTAATCAAGTATTTGCATCTAGTCATGAACATCTTCAGTTGGTGATCTGATGATGGAAGGTACAACTCTTTAGCAATTAGGAGTTGGGGGATAATTCTTTAAGTATCACAGATTTCGTGTATTTTGGAAGCTATTTGAGTATTTGCCTTTAGGTGGTCATCCTTTCATGTTGGTGAGCTGATGATGTAAGGTACAACTCCTTGGAGATTAGGAGTTGGGGAATAATTCTTTAAATATAACATATTTCATATATTTTGGAGGCTATTCGAGTATTTGCCTTTAGGTGGTCATAGTCTCATGTTGGTGAGCTGATGATGAAAGGAATAACTCCTTAACGATTAGGGGTTGGAGGATCATTCTTTGTATATATTAAATGTCATACATTTTCGAGATCTATTCGAGTGTTTGCTTAGTAGTTATGACATGTCGGTTAGCGGTTAGTGATTCTTTAAATAATATTGGCATGCTAAGTCTGTTACCTTTAAAATTGTTTTTGTATTCATATAAGTTCGCCAGTTCAGGTTTTATGGCCTACTACAGTGCAGTACATTCTAATTATAAGTATTTAGAGTATACTGAATAACGATTTTATATTTACACTACTAAAAAGCAAAAAATAAAATATTTTAAAAATAAAAATAAAACCGCCTTCAAAAATTCGCCCGAACTAAAAAGTTAAAAATAATTTTGGTTCCTACTTCTTAGGATTTCCTACCCAAACCTTTAAACCTTTTACCCTATTCATTGAAATAAAACATTATGGCTAGGTACCCTACAGATTTCTTAGAAGTCGGTGCCAAGCCAAATATGTTCACTTTGCGAGTACTTATATGTATTTGATAGAGCTTTGTAACTTACTGTCACTCCGGTTATGCTTTCATGAAAATGACTGAGGCAGACCATTCTGTTGATAAAAGCGTAATCGGAGTGACAGTAAGTTACAAAGCTCTATCTAATATATAGGTACCTATGAACGTATTCGGCTTGGCACCGACTTCTAAGAAATCTGTAGGGTACCTAGCCATAATGTTTTATTTCAATGAATAGGGTAAAAGGTTTAAAGGTTTGGGTAGGAAATCCTAAGAAGTAGGAACCAAAATTATTTTTAACTTTTTAGTTCGGGCGAATTTTTGAAGGCGGTTTTATTTTTATTTTTAAAATATTTTATTAAAACAGAAGTTATAGCGGATGTCGGAGCCTAGCGCGACGGTGGGAGATGAACGGCGTACATCCAAAACCAACAGGTTTATACCTGTCATTCGTTCATTTCTCTGCTTGCCATCTCTCTACCTACCCTTAACAACTGCACTACTTAGCTCTCACTCGAGCTCCGCTTCTCTTTTCGGTTCCGCTTCTGCTTCCGTTAAAACACATCCGTTACATTCCTGGTCGTGACACACCTGTCAAACTGAATAAGAAATACCCCTGTAGGAATAAAATGCGCTCGCCGGAAGATCAGCGTTGGCTTTCGGGTCGACATTATGCTGAGGCGAGTCCATTTCGTGGTATAATATTAAGTGCTGAATCTGTCTGTTTTGTCTTGTCCTGTCCTTGTCATGTCATGCTTGTTATCTTCTTCATCGGTACACTCTTGCCAGAGTGGTCGTGGCCATTATGCAGGTTTCTGAGTGACCCGCTTCACAATACGTCGCCATTCCTCTCGCAGGGCAGCTTGTTATATTTGCCACGAATAAATTATTTGTATTTGAATACATTAATTACCTGCAAGCCAGCCCAGCATCCTTGACCATCTGGTCTCCTAAGAACTCGGCCAGCCGCTTGGCCGTGGAGATGGAGGTGGACTTCTGGCCGCCGTAGTCCTCCAGCTTCTTGGACATGGAGCGGTTCTCGGAGATCAGCTCGAACAGCTTGGCCCTTCCTTCCTTCTGCTTCCTAGAAACCCTTATCTTTCGAACATGGTCGTGACACACCTGTCAAACTGAATAAGAAATACCCCTATAGGCATATATTAATTACCTGCAAGCCAGTCCAGCATCCGTGACCATCTGGTCTCCTAAGAACTCGGCCAGCCGCTAGGTCGTTCCTTCCTTCCGCTTGCTAGAAACCCTTATCTTTCGAACATGGTCGTGACACACCTGTCAAACTGAATAAGAAATACCCCTACAGGAATGTATTAATTACCTGCAAGCCAGCCCAGCATCCTTTACCATCTGGTCTCCTAAGACCTCGGCCAGCCGCTTGGCCGTTCCTTCCGTTGCCTAGAAAACCTTAACATTCGAACATGGTCGTGACACATCTGTCAAACTGAATAAGAAATACCCCTACAGGAATATATTAATTACCTGCAAGCCAGTCCAGCATCCTTGACCATCTGGTCTCCTAAGAACTCGGCCAGCCGCTTGGCCGTTCCTTCCTTCCGCTTGCTAGAAACCCTTAACTTTCGAACATGGTCGTGACACACCTCTCAACCTAAATAATAAATACCCCTATAGGAATATATTAATTACCTGCAAGCCAGCCCAGCATCCTTGACCATCTGGTCCCCTAAGAACTCGGCCAGCCGCTTGGCCGTGGAGATGGAGGTGGACTTCTGCCCGCCGTAGTCCTCCAGCTTCTTGGACATGGAGCGGTTCTCGGAGATCAGCTCGAACAGCTTGGCCCTTCCTTCCTTCTGCTTCCTAGAAACCCTTATCTTTCGAACATGGTCGTGACACACCTGTCAAACTGAATAAGAAATACTCCTACAGGAATATATGAATTACCTGCAAGCCAGTCCAGCATACATGACCATCTGGTCTCCTAAGAACTCGGCCAGCCGCTAGGCCGTTCCTTCCGTTTCCTAGAAACCCTTAACTTTCGAACATGGTCGTGACACACCTTTCAACCTAAATAATAAATACCCCTAAAGGAATATATTAATTACCTGCAAGCCAGCCCAGCATCCTTGACCATCTGGTCCCCTAAGAACTCGGCCAGCCGCTTGGCCGTGGAGATGGAGGTGGACTTCTGCCCGCCGTAGTCCTCCAGCTTCTTGGACATGGAGCGGTTCTCGGAGATCAGCTCGAACAGCTTGGCCGTTCCTTCCTTCTGCTTCCTAGAAACCCTTATCTTTCGAACATGGTCGTGACACACCTGTCAAACTGAATAAGAAATACTCCTACAGGAATATATGAATTACCTGCAAGCCAGTCCAGCTTCCGTGACCATCTGGTCTCCTAAGAACTCGGCCAGCCGCTTGGCCGTTCCTTCCTTCCGCTTCCTAGAAACCCTTATCTTTCGAACATGGTTGTGACACACCTGTCAACCTAAATAAGAAATACCCCTGTACGAATATATTAATTACCTGCAAGCCAGCCCAGCATCCTTTACCATCTGGTCTCCTAAGAACTCGGCCAGCCGCTTGGCCGTGGAGATGGAGGTGGACTTCTGGCCGCCGTAGTCCTCCAGCTTCTTGGAAATGGAGCGGTTCTCGGAGATCAGCTCGAACAGCTTGGCCCTTCCTTCCTTCTGCTTCCTAGGAACCCTTAACTTTCGAACATGGTCGTGACACACCTGTCAAACTGAATAAGAAATACCCCTATAGGAATATATTAATTACCTGCAAGCCAGTCCAGCATCCATGACCATCTGGTCTCCTAAGAACTCGGCCAGCCACTTGGCCGTTCCTTCCTTCCCCTTCCTAGAAACCCTAATTTTCGAACATGGTCGTGACACACCTGTCAAACTGAAAAAGAAATACCCCTGTAGGAATATATTAATTACCTGCAAGCCAGTCCAGCATCCATGACCATCTGGTCTCCTAAGAACTCGGCCAGCCGCTTGGCCGTTCCTTCCTTCCGCTTCCTAGAAGCCCTTAACTTTCGAACATGGTCGTGACTAGGGATGTAACGGAGTTCTGCTTCCGTTTCTGTTTCTGCGGAACTTCCGCTATGTTTTACACATCCGCTTCTGTTCTGGTTCTGTTATTTTTAAAACAGAAGTTATAGCGGATGTCGGAGCCATCACAAATATACACATACATACAAAACCAATAGGTACCTGTCATTCGTTCATCTCTCTACCTACCCTTAACAACTATTCTACTTAGCTCTCACTCGAGCTCCGCTTCTGGTTCCGGTTCTCTTTTCGGTTCCGCTTCTGCTTCCGTTAAAACACATCCGTTAAATTCCTGGTCGTGACACACCCGTCAAACTGAATAAGAAATACCCCTGTAGGAATAAAATGCGCTCGCCGGAAGATCAGCGTTGGCTTTCGGGTCGACATTATGCTGAGGCGAGTCCATTTCGTGGTATAATATTAAGTGCTGAATCTGTCTGTTTTGTCTTGTCTTGTCATGCTTGTTATATTTGCCACGAATAAATTATTTGTATTTGAATACATTAATTACCTGCAAGCCAGCCCAGCATCTTTTACCATCTGGTCCCCTAAGAACTCGGCCAGCCGCTTGGCCGTGGAGATGGAGGTGGACTTCTGCCCGCCGTAGTCCTCCAGCTTCTTGGACATGGAGCGGTTCTCGGAGATCAGCTCGAACAGCTTGGCCGTTCCTTCCTTCTGCTTCCTAGAAACCCTTATCTTTCGAACATGGTCGTGACACACCTGTCAAACTGAATAAGAAATACCCCTACAGGAATATATGAATTACCTGCAAGCCAGTCCAGCTTCCGTGACCATCTGGTCTCCTAAGAACTCGGCCAGCCGCTTGGACGTTCCTTCCTTCCGCTTCCTAGAAACCCTTAACTTTCGAACATGGTCGTGACACACCTTTCAACCTAAATAATAAATACCCCTATAGGAATATATGAATTACCTGCAAGCCAGTCCAGCATCCGTGACCATCTGGTCTCCTAAGAACTCGGCCAGCCGCTTGGCCGTTCCTTCCTTCCGTTTCCTAGAAACCCTTACCTTTCGAACATGGTTGTGCCACACCTGTCAAACTAAATAAGAAATACCCTTATAGGAATATATGAATTACCTGCAAGCCAGCCCAGCATCTTTTACCATCTGGTCTCCTAAGAACTCGGCCAGCCGCTTGGCCGGTCCTTCCTTCCACTTCCTAGAAACCCTTAACTTTCGGACATGGTCGTGACACACCTGTCAAACTGAATAAGAAATACCCCTACAGGAATGTATTAATGACCTGCAAGCCAGTCCAGCATCCATGACCATCTGGTCTCCTAAGAACTCGGCCAGCCGCTTGGCCGGTCCTTCCTTCCACTTCCTAGAAACCCTAATTTTCGAACATGGTCGTGACACACCTGTCAAACTAAATAAGAAATACCCCTACAGGAATATATTAATTACCTGCAAGCCAGTCCAGCATGACCATCTGATCTCCTAAGACCTCGGCCAGCAGCTTGGCGGTTCCTTCCTTCCGCTTCCTAGAAACCCTTAACTTTCGAACATGGTCGTGACTAGGGATGTAACGGAGTTCCCGTTATGCCCCGGCCACGACATTGGTCTAAGGCGACCAGCGGCGAGCGAATCCATGAGTTGGAGCGGGATGCCGATATGGGTACGAGAGGGAGCACGATACGTTTTCTGCTAAGCCGGTCGCCTTAGACCGATGTCGTGGCCAGGCCGTTATAGCGGATGTCGGAGCCTAGCGCGAGATGAACGGCGTACATCCAAAACCAACAGGTTTATACCTGTCATTCGTTCATATCTCCCCTTGCCATCTCTCTACCTACCCTTTACAACTATTCTACTAAGCTCTCACTCGAGCTCCGCTTCTGGATCCGGTTCTCTTTTCGGTTCCGCTTCTGCTTCCGTTAAAACACATCTGTTAAATTCCTGGTCGTGACACACCTGTCAAACTGAAGAAGAAATACCCCTACAGGAATATATTAATTACCTGCAAGCCAACCCAGCATCCTTGACCATCTGGTCCCCTAAGAACTCGGCCAGCCGCTTGGCCGTGGAGATCGAAGTGGACTTCTGCCCGCCGTAGTCCTCCAGCTTCTTGGACATGGAGCGGTTCTCGGAGATCAGCTCGAACAGCTTGGCCCTTCCTTCCTTCTGCTTCCTAGAAACCCTTATCTTTCGAACATGGTCGTGACACACCTGTCTAACTGAATAAGAAATACTCCTACAGGAATATATGAATTACCTGCAAGCCAGTCCAGCTTCCGTGACCATCTGGTCTCCTAAGAACTCGGCCAGCCACTTGCCCGTTCCTTCCTTCCGCTTCCTAGAAACCCTTAACTTTCGAACATGGTCGTGACACACCTGTCAAACTAAATAAGAAATACCCCTATAGGCATATATTAATTACCTGCAAGCCAGTCCAGCATCCAGGACCATCTGGTCTCCTAAGAACTCGGCCAGCCGCTTGGCGGTTCCTTCCTTCTGCTTCCTAGAAACCCTTATCTTTCGAACATGGTCGTGACACACCTGTCAAACTGAATAAGAAATACTCCTACAGGAATATATGAATTACCTGCAAGCCAGTCCAGCTTCCGTGACCATCTGGTCTCCTAAGAACTCGGCCAGCCGCTTGGCCGTTCCTTCCTTCCGCTTCCTAGAAATCCTTACCTTTCGAACATGGTTGTGCCACACCTGTCAAACTAAATAAGAAATACCCTTATAGGAATATATGAATTACCTGCAAGCCAGCCCAGCATCCTTGACCATCTGGTCCCCTAAGAACTCGGCCAGCCGCTTGGCCGTGGAGATGGAGGTGGACTTCTGCCCGCCGTAGTCCTCCAGCTTCTTGGACATGGAGCGGTTCTCGGAGATCAGCTCGAACAGCTTGGCCCTTCCTTCCTTCTGCTTCCTAGAAACCCTTATCTTTCGAACATGGTCGTGACACACCTGTCAAACTGATTAAGAAATACTCCTACAGGAATATATGAATTACCTGCAAGCCAGTCCAGCATACATGACCATCTGGTCTCCTAAGAACTCGGCCAGCCGCTAGGCCGTTCCTTCCGTTTCCTAGAAACCCTTAACTTTCGAACATGGTCGTGACACACCTTTCAACCTAAATAATAAATACCCCTAAAGGAATATATGAATTACCTGCAAGCCAGTCCAGCTTCCGTGACCATCTGGTCTCCTAAGAACTCGGCCAGCCGCTTGGCCGTTCCTTCCTTCCGCTTCCTAGAAACCCTTATCTTTCGAACATGGTTGTGACACACCTGTCAACCTAAATAAGAAATACCCCTGTACGAATATATTAATTACCTGCAAGCCAGCCCAGCATCCTTTACCATCTGGTCTCCTAAGAACTCGGCCAGCCGCTTGGCCGTGGAGATGGAGGTGGACTTCTGGCCGCCGTAGTCCTCCAGCTTCTTGGAAATGGAGCGGTTCTCGGAGATCAGCTCGAACAGCTTGGCCCTTCCTTCCTTCTGCTTCCTAGGAACCCTTAACTTTCGAACATGGTCGTGACACACCTGTCAAACTGAATAAGAAATACCCCTATAGGAATATATTAATTACCTGCAAGCCAGTCCAGCATCCATGACCATCTGGTCTCCTAAGAACTCGGCCAGCCACTTGGCCGTTCCTTCCTTCCCCTTCCTAGAAACCCTAATTTTCGAACATGGTCGTGACACACCTGTCAAACTGAAAAAGAAATACCCCTGTAGGAATATATTAATTACCTGCAAGCCAGTCCAGCATCCATGACCATCTGGTCTCCTAAGAACTCGGCCAGCCGCTTGGCCGTTCCTTCCTTCCGCTTCCTAGAAGCCCTTAACTTTCGAACATGGTCGTGACTAGGGATGTAACGGAGTTCTGCTTCCGTTTCTGTTTCTGCGGAACTTCCGCTATGTTTTACACATCCGCTTCTGTTCTGGTTCTGTTATTTTTAAAACAGAAGTTATAGCGGATGTCGGAGCCATCACAAATATACACATACATACAAAACCAATAGGTACCTGTCATTCGTTCATCTCTCTACCTACCCTTAACAACTATTCTACTTAGCTCTCACTCGAGCTCCGCTTCTGGTTCCGGTTCTCTTTTCGGTTCCGCTTCTGCTTCCGTTAAAACACATCCGTTAAATTCCTGGTCGTGACACACCCGTCAAACTGAATAAGAAATACCCCTGTAGGAATAAAATGCGCTCGCCGGAAGATCAGCGTTGGCTTTCGGGTCGACATTATGCTGAGGCGAGTCCATTTCGTGGTATAATATTAAGTGCTGAATCTGTCTGTTTTGTCTTGTCTTGTCATGCTTGTTATATTTGCCACGAATAAATTATTTGTATTTGAATACATTAATTACCTGCAAGCCAGCCCAGCATCTTTTACCATCTGGTCCCCTAAGAACTCGGCCAGCCGCTTGGCCGTGGAGATGGAGGTGGACTTCTGCCCGCCGTAGTCCTCCAGCTTCTTGGACATGGAGCGGTTCTCGGAGATCAGCTCGAACAGCTTGGCCGTTCCTTCCTTCTGCTTCCTAGAAACCCTTATCTTTCGAACATGGTCGTGACACACCTGTCAAACTGAATAAGAAATACCCCTACAGGAATATATGAATTACCTGCAAGCCAGTCCAGCTTCCGTGACCATCTGGTCTCCTAAGAACTCGGCCAGCCGCTTGGACGTTCCTTCCTTCCGCTTCCTAGAAACCCTTAACTTTCGAACATGGTCGTGACACACCTTTCAACCTAAATAATAAATACCCCTATAGGAATATATGAATTACCTGCAAGCCAGTCCAGCATCCGTGACCATCTGGTCTCCTAAGAACTCGGCCAGCCGCTTGGCCGTTCCTTCCTTCCGTTTCCTAGAAACCCTTACCTTTCGAACATGGTTGTGCCACACCTGTCAAACTAAATAAGAAATACCCTTATAGGAATATATGAATTACCTGCAAGCCAGCCCAGCATCTTTTACCATCTGGTCTCCTAAGAACTCGGCCAGCCGCTTGGCCGGTCCTTCCTTCCACTTCCTAGAAACCCTTAACTTTCGGACATGGTCGTGACACACCTGTCAAACTGAATAAGAAATACCCCTACAGGAATGTATTAATGACCTGCAAGCCAGTCCAGCATCCATGACCATCTGGTCTCCTAAGAACTCGGCCAGCCGCTTGGCCGGTCCTTCCTTCCACTTCCTAGAAACCCTAATTTTCGAACATGGTCGTGACACACCTGTCAAACTAAATAAGAAATACCCCTACAGGAATATATTAATTACCTGCAAGCCAGTCCAGCATGACCATCTGATCTCCTAAGACCTCGGCCAGCAGCTTGGCGGTTCCTTCCTTCCGCTTCCTAGAAACCCTTAACTTTCGAACATGGTCGTGACTAGGGATGTAACGGAGTTCCCGTTATGCCCCGGCCACGACATTGGTCTAAGGCGACCAGCGGCGAGCGAATCCATGAGTTGGAGCGGGATGCCGATATGGGTACGAGAGGGAGCACGATACGTTTTCTGCTAAGCCGGTCGCCTTAGACCGATGTCGTGGCCAGGCCGTTATAGCGGATGTCGGAGCCTAGCGCGAGATGAACGGCGTACATCCAAAACCAACAGGTTTATACCTATCATTCGTTCATTTCTCCCCTTGCCATCTCTCTACCTACCCTTAACAACTATTCTACTTAGCTCTCACTCGAGCTCTGCTTCTGGTTCCGGTTCTCTTTTCGGTTCCGCTTTTGCTTCCGTTGAAACACATCCGTTACATTCCTGGTCGTGACACACCTGTCAAACTGAATAAGAAATACTCCTGTAGGAATAAAATGCGCTCGCCGGAAGATCAGCGTTGGCTTTCGGGTCGACATTATGCTGAGGCGAGTCCATTTCGTGGTATAATATTAAGTGCTGAATCTGTCTGTTTTGTCTTGTCCTGTCATGCTTGTTATATTTGCCACGAATAAATTATTTGTATTTGAATACATTAATTACCTGCAAGCCAGCCCAGCATCCTTGACCATCTGGTCTCCTAAGAACTCGGCCAGCCGCTTGGCCGTGGAGATGGAGGTGGACTTCTGCCCGCCGTAGTCCTCCAGCTTCTTGGACATGGAGCGGTTCTCGGAGATCAGCTCGAACAGCTTGGCCCTTCCTTCCTTCTGCTTCCTAGAAACCCTTAACTGTGGAAAATGGTCGTGACACACCTGTCAAACTAAATAAGAAATACCCCTGTAGGAATACATTAATTACCTGCAAGCCAGCCCAGCATCCTTGACCATCTGGTCCCCTAAGAACTCGGCCAGCCGCTTGGCCGTGGAGATGGAGGTGGACTTCTGGCCGCCGTAGTCCTCCAGCTTCTTGGACATGGAGCGGTTCTCGGAGATCAGCTCGAACAGCTTGGCCCTTCCTTCCTTCTGCTTCCTAGAAGCCCTTAACTTTCGGACATGGTCGTGACACACCTGTCAAACTGAATAAGAAATACCCCTACAGGAATGTATTAATTACCTGCAAGCCAGCCCAGCATCCTTGACCATCTGGTCTCCTAAGAACTCGGCCAGCCGCTTGGCCGTTCCTTCCTTCCGCTTCCTAGAAACCCTTAACTTTCGAACATGGTCGTGACACACCTGTCAAACTGAATAAGAAATACTCCTACAGGAATATATGAATTACCTGCAAGCCAGTCCAGCATACATGACCATCTGGTCTCCTAAGAACTCGGCCAGCCGCTTGGCCCTTCTTTCCTCCCGCTTCCTAGAAACCTTTAACGTTCGAACATGGTCGTGACACACCTATCAAACTGAAAAAGAAATACCCCTGTAGGAATACATTAATTACCTGCAAGCCAGCCCAGCATCCTTGACCATCTGGTCTCCTAAGAACTCAGCCAGCCGCTTGGCCGTGGAGATGGAGGTGGACTTCTGCCCGCCGTAGTCCTCCAGCTTCTTGGACATGGAGCGGTTCTCGGAGATCAGCTCGAACAGCTTGACCGTTCCTTCCTTCTGCTTCCTAGAAACCCTTAACTTTCGAACATGGTCGTGACACACCTGTCACACTGAATAAGAAATACCCCTACAGGAATATATTAATTACCTGCAAGCCAGCCCAGCATCCTTGACCATCTGGTCCCCTAAGAACTCGGCCAGCCGCTTGGCCGTGGAGATGGAGGTGGACTTCTGGCCGCCGTAGTCCTCCAGCTTCTTGGACATGGAGCGGTTCTCGGAGATCAGCTCGAAGAGTTCCGAGTCGGGCATGTTCGAGCCCTTGCTGTAGAGCACGTCGAGCCAGTAGTCGGCCACCTAAACAAACATATACAGGGTGTAATCGATAAGTGTTTACAGGCCACCATTCCGTAAATATGAGAGATATCAGAAAACTTTTAACTGATATAGAAAGTACGTTACCCAACGAGTAAAATTACATTAATAACTTTTTCAAAATAGATGGAGTAATATTAAAAATAGTTAGTTAAAACGCTCCCATACATTTAGTATGACGACTTACAGCCTTAAAGAATGTCGGGTGTCGTAAGAGATAAAACTGTTAGAGATTCGTTATTTGTACGAATACATTGTAATAAAATAATAATACTATCGTTTATGAAATAATTAATGTAACATTTATTCTTAAATTAAAAGTTTGTTATCTTTGAATGAACGGTTACCTACTAAATGTATG
>JALPQI010023588.1:0-11019 GCA_025490895.1 Thaumatotibia leucotreta
ACTAAGAGGGATAGACATAGTCACTTACTACTAAGAAGAAAGTGCCACACAGGCACTTAGTGACGTATTCAACGCATTTGTCTGGCACTTACATTTAGCATCTAATGCACACACACACAAAAAATAGTGGCACAGTGATAAGGACGGACGATTATCGTTCCTTTTCACTTCCACTAGTAAAAAGTTTCATAAGACCATCCCTTTCGTTCTTGCTATTATTATAACGTTGTCAAATCCATATTAATCCTACATTCATGTTGAGACTTGACAGTAATGACAGTGACATACATGCTGACATGATGACAGTTTACAAACATTGAAATCGCCGGGCTGATTAATTGTATTCTTATTTATCCAACTATTATTTATTTATGATAATTGAATTAATTGATAAACAAAGATGGAAGGAGATCAGCTAACGTCTGGAAGAAACTTCGATTCAATTAAAGATGTTCCGGAGGCCTTACTATTATGCGTTGATAAGTTTGTGAAAGTCCATGTTATAAAAAACAAATCTTTCACAGGTTTTCTATATTCTATTGACCCTATAACCCTCAGGTAAATATATCAATTATTTTCGTTTATTTTTAAATGAAGCTTATTGATTTTAAGTTAATATCTGGCGCGATCTTTAAGCAATTTGGTTTGATTATGCTGTCCTCTTGCACACTTCAATGAAATGTTGGCTGAATCAAACAAACATTTATTTGCAGTGTTATTCTCTCTATACCTCACGAAGGAAGTTACCAAACCACTGTAATACCTGGGCATGCAGTACAAGACATAGAAGAGGTGACCCCAAGTGATGATATAAAACCACCAACCCGGAAACCTGTTGCCGAACTCACAGAATCAGATACGATGCAGAGGAAAGCACAACTGACGAGCTGGTTTAAAAAGAATTTATTGCCTGTAACAGAAGATGGAAATAATTTAAATATTGGGAACGTCAATGTGCTACCGCCATACACTTTAAAAGACATTTGTGCTGAAAATCCAGTAGTTTTTATGCAAATCAGGAAACTCATGGAGTCAATGCCTTCAGACTTTCAGGTTTAACATGTGCAAAATAACATGTTAAACCTCTATGCTTTACATAATTTCACTGGGTACACAGAGATATTCTAATTTCTGCAGAGTTCTTTCTTCCTCCCATCAGGGCATATCAATATAATGTGCTTATTAGCACATTTGCTGCCAACCTTCTACTTTTTTATACTGTTCATGTCACACAAACAAGTTAAAATACAAGTTTAAAACAATTACTGTAATAGGTTATCCATTCAAAGTTGTTACTTTTAACCCTTCACATACGGGGCCATAATATTTGCTGTTGTATTATTTGACTTGTTACCATTACAAAGTATAACTATTGACAGTGGTGGCAACTCTGGTTGACACCCGTAGGTAAAGGGTAATAATAAACAAGAAGACTGTCCTTCATGTTATGTGTAACCTTGTTTGGTGCTGGTCACAATCTTGAGAGGCTAGTTCCAGCTGAGACCAGCAGAGCCAGCATCCTCTCCATAACACTGTTGCCAATGGAGGCCCTGCTTGACAAATATTTCTTAGTGTAAAAGTAATATCTACAAGGTGGCCAAAAATAAGTGCATAGCAGTTGGTTGTGAGGGCTTGGGACTCAGAATAGGCCCTTTATTTAGGAGGTTTTTGGAAGTTTCAGTGGGGCCGATTTTTTTAATATGTACTGAGACAACTACTTCTAAAACTTGAACTAATTTAAAAAAAAGCCCTAGGGGCTTATTCCGCTTCCTACCTAAAGCCTCACTGGCAGCAAGAATGCACTTATTTTTCGGCCACCCTGTATATAGCCATAAACATAAGAAGTAATTGTTCTTAAAAAAACAAAAACTGTCAAAATTATTTCATAACCATTTTTCTTTAGAAAGCAAATGAGATTTGTTCACTTTTTTAGAATCAGTATTTACCTTTGTGTATGTAGCTAGGTGCTTACTAGTAGATAGATACTGAGTATTTGGTAGTTACTTTATTTGTGAAACATGTAGAATAATATTTGTAGCTGTAAGCTTTTGTATTCATTTATAAACAAATAAATGTATATTCGTTTACATTTTATACAAAGTACCTTGACATAGTAGCAAAATAAATAATAACTTAATATCATGTTTTGTCTCGGCTTTTGCATCTTATCAATTATCATTATGCAAACTGAATAGTGTTGAACTATTTAGGGAAATTCCATCTCTACTTATGAATACCCTCCGCCTATTGGCAAAATCGTCTAACCATCGAAGATATGGACCATCACACCAACCATGAAGCATCAGATATTCATCATCATCATATTAGCCGAAAGACGTTCACTTGCTGTCTTGGGCCTGCTCCAAAGATTGCCACACCCTATATAAAATGTATGTCAAACATCTGTTTCACTATTACATTGCTAATTTAAGTAATCAGGAATTTAAACATAATTCGCATTACATTCTAAATGAAATCTTCATAAATAGTAGCCAGTTTCAGTTAATAATTTATTATAAAATGATATGTGTTTTGTTCCATTTGAGATATTCTTCAAAGATATGTGTAATAAGCAGTAAGAAACGATCGCGCGACCGTCGTATCTCTGATAGTGATAACAGACAGACATTAATAGCTTAACTTGACTTTAGGCTATTGTTGAGTATGTAGATATGTGTTTAGAAGCCGACCGTATCAGTGTATCACCAGACGTTGTGAGCGCTGCCACGATGTGGCAAATAAAGTCTCATAGTACGCGTATTCTATAATTATATTAAACTTATTTCGGTACCGGTTGTTGCCACCATGAGTCATCAGACGAAGAGAAAGATTCAATATTGGGCGGGATTATGCGGTGAGTTTGGCGCGAATTTTGCAGCGCATTAATTTATTTTTAGAGGTTTATACAATGTCGAGCGTTTGTTATGGATATAAACGAAAGCAAAGTTTTAAAATACTTACTGTAGGTATTGATATATGCGTTTCTAAAGATCTTCGTCATACATAAACATACAGTTCATCGACCTCTTAAAATGCTACCGACTATTGTTTTTTTCAGTACCTATTCAAATTAAAGGAGAAAAAGTTTTTTTGTATTTTTTTGAACGGGTAAATTTTTTATATAGGCAAGTAAATGTTCATGGACGAATTGCGCGAATATAAGTGCATACAATCAGCCTATCCGTTTGCTCGTTTGCCTCCTACATATACCGCAAAAAATAAAACATGTAAGTATTATTTATGTTTTTTATAGCGGCGTCAAACTTCATGTTTACCGGCGCGGTGATATCGTGGCCTTCGCCAGCTATTCCCAAGTTCCAAAGCGGAGAAGCGAACGTGCAAATAACAGAGGTGAGTTCGCGATTATCGCGTGATTTCAAATTAGTGTGCAACGCCAAAGGTCAACCTTGTGTATGACCCGAGTTACGCGCATATCAGGAATTTCATTACTCTCATTTACTCACTCCTTTTATTGCTTCTGTTTTTCGACAGATGGCGTTAGTAGTATGTTCCACATACCAAGTTCTACAACGCGTTATATGTACTAGTAGTAAAAATGTAATGGAAGTTGTTGAAATACCTAGACCTTGAAACTAATTCCCTACTGGACTTCGCCATACACTTGACAGATAAGAGAAGATCAAGGTCGCATTTTATAAAGCTTATCTATTACAGTTGCACTTGCGACTTCGTTTAAATGTGAAGGTATTTTCGAGAACAACATTGTTTTAAATGTCTGATAGTGCTTAATATTTTCTGATTGCAGGCTCAAATATCATGGGTAGCTTCTCTATTTGCTATTGGAGCTATCTTGGGGTGCTTTGTTGGGCATCCGTTGCTGGACCGCCTGGGGCGCCGCAAGGCGCTTCTCTGTGGGACACTACCTGGAATCATAGGTGCGGTAGGTGTATAGTATAACACGTATTTAACTATTTGTGTTACTCGTTGAATTAACTTTATGCAATGCAACTGTCATCGCAAAAAAGGGCATATCTAACATTTTTAGGATTTTCAAATATTGAGGATGCAGCTACGTATATATTGGAATGAGGAATGAATCTGCAAATAAGTTTTATCCCTTCTTAAATAAGCAAAAATTACAATTCTAAATACGTCTCAAGTAATGTTTGGTAAAGCAAGCTTTGGTCCTTCGAACCGGATTTCCTCTGTTATCTGTTTACTGTTTAATAACGCATTTTGTATTTCAGGGTATCATCTTGATCACGAAGTCAGCCGAGATGTTGTATTTCCCAAGAATATTGTGCGGAGTATCTTTAGGAATGAATGCTGTGGTAAGAGTTTATGATATTTCAAATTCAAAAATTAATAACTACTTTATGGTGACCTAAACAGGTGTGATTTATTGGCGTGGAATAGGTGTGACAATCAGTTTGAGTTCCAGTACTAACACTTATTTGACTTATTTGACATGGCGTCGATGCGTAAGTGCGTAAAATCCTGTGTACAGCACAGATTCCACATTTATACTATTAGGAATTACCTACCACGATAATCAACGTGACAAGGCGTTTACTAAATCAGGAAGAAATACTTTAAGAATTACACATGTCAAATTTTCAACATATTTTTCTACGAAGCGAACCTAAAGCGTGGTACCTACTAATATAATACTACTATTACGATAGTAGTAGTTTTCTTTTAAGTTCCTTAAAACCACCCAACTATAGTCCAATACTGCAACTATGGCCCACAATTTTAATTCCTAATAATAATAACTTAATAAGCATCAGTCCCAATCTTGTTTTTGACTTTGTCCAAGTTTCATTACCTATTAATGATCAGTTTTTGTCTATGAAAAGCACGATTTATACATGTAACAATTACAAGTAGGTAATGGAAGATATTCTATTAAATTTTAAATCATTGTTGGGTGCGTTTGGACTATAGTTAGGTTGTTTTGCGGTTCTGAAGTAGGAGCCATCATTTATTTATACGATTCATTAAATTTCGTTAAACAGAAAGTTGAATCTAAAATTTGATTGACTATATTACACCTAAACATCTATTTAGTTGCCCTACTGGGTCGTGTTTTATATGGTTACATTTTACAATTTCGCTGTTTGCCTCTCTAACGCACGCAAATATTGGCTAGAAAGAGAGGCAAACAGCAAAATTGTAAATTGTAACTTTATAAAACGCGACCTTGGTGTTTACTTGTAAGTTAATGTATTAGCTGTTTTCAGGTAATAATGATATATATCACTGAAATAGCTGACAAGGAGATCAGAGGTGCACTTGGCATGTCGGTACAAGTGACCAACAACCTCGGTAGCCTAATAGTGTACTGCGTGGGTCCCTTCGTCACCTATAATATGCTTAACACGTTGGTGCTAGTCATTCCTGTGGCCAACTTGTTGAGTTGTCTGTGGATACCTGAATCGCCGTATTACCATATGAAGGATGGCAGGATCGCCGCCGCTAGGATAGAGTTTATGAAGTTAAAAGGAATTAATGATGAGAAGGTAATTTAATTTGTATCTCGTATCTTTGAGTCCCTCACTGCGCTCGAGATTCTAATTTTGTTTAGAATTATTATTATAGAATCTTTCGCTTGCTCGAGACTCAACATCAACACTCGAAACAAAAATCTACTTTGCTCTCTAGTTGAACAAATAACTATTTCAATAACAAATAATTGACTAATCAATATTGTCAAACTTATCTAATATAAATATAATTTCATACAAAATAAGAACAGATTGATACATCAAAAGATACCATTAGGGGCCGGGCTCACGCGATACGGGCGTTCACTATATATGTTAAGCGTGTGGTGCTGGCTGTGTTGGCAGTAAGAATACATTTGTCACAACCCTGACTCTTCCCGCGGGTGTCCTAAGAGCCGACTAAGGGGTTGAAGTATCACTGACTATTCTTTGATATTGATAGAAAATTGATGATGGGCAGCAGCGTCTCCATAGTGGACACATACTGCGATCGCCAATTCGCTTCCCCAGCGTGGCGGTTATGCTCCTAACGCATAGTTAGGTAATAGGAGAGGCCTACGTCCAGCAGGGGACTGATGACTAGGCGACGAAGCTCGGAAGACGCTAAGTAGGCGCGGGCCTTTACTCGTCAACCACATTAGGCCAAACAGAAAGTGTCAAAGTTTTTGGTGTTCTTAAATTCCTTATTACTTAATCGGCCTTTGGATATCTGATTCTGATTTAACAAATTCATTCCAGTGGGTGGACGAGCAGTTAGGTATTATAAGAGCACATGTGCGAGAAAGCATGGAGAACAAGACTACCTTCTGGGAGTTAATCTCAAATATGAAATACAGAAGGGCTCTGTACATTGTAACAGGTACCCAATCCGTAATATTCGATTTTGTTATCACCCGAGTTCATTTTGATTAGGTACTAGTGTAGTATTAGTTAATTAATACATTTGTCACCACCTCAACCTTTCCCGCGGGTGTCGTGAAAGTCGATTTAGGGATTGAAGTGTTACTGACCATTTTTTGATTTGATTAATGATGGGCAGCAGCATCATAGCGGTCACCAATCCGCTTGCCCAGCGTGGCAATTCGGACATTTACCTCCTAATGCGTCTATATGCATAGTTAATAGGAGAGGCCTACGTCCAGGCAGAGGACTGAGATAGGATGATGATAAATAAATAAATATCTTGGGACATCCTACACAAATCAACCTAGACTCAATTAAGGCTGTGATGTGGGTACCAGGTGACGATTAATATTAGATAAATAGATACTTAAATACATAGACAACCATGACCAAGATACAAATATTTGTGATAAATAAATACACGAATAGGAGAGGCCTACGTCCAGCAGTGGACTAACATAGGCTGATGATGATGATGATGATGAAATACACAAATAATGCCCTCGCCGGGATTCGAACCCGGAACCTCCAGCTTAGCCAGGGTCACTACCAACTAGGCTATGGAGGCTGACATGATAATGATGATTGTTCGTATGATAAGTAAAAACAATATTTCTTCTAATAAAATCAGCATCATCATCAACCCAATAATGTTCCCTTATATGTTTAGGTATTGAAAAATATTCGATTAGATTTTTGTGCAAACCCAAACAAATTAGATAATCTAATTAATCTTTGCAGGTCTGAAGATGTTACAATACATGACCGGCGGAATGGCTATCCAAGCGTATCTCGAAGTCATCTTCAGACAGAGTAGTTCCATATCGGGGCCGCTCGTCAGTATTGTATATGGTGTGGTACAACTAGTCACAGGTGAGACATTTTACCATTTGCAATGAATAATTATAATAGAAGATATTGCTTAGCGAATAGGGTGTTCACAATGATCTTAACACAATCAAGTCTTAGCAATATCTGCTGCTGACTATACCTGTAAATGTTATAACATGCCTGAACTTAACACTTAGGTACTATTTTGTGTTCATAAAGGCCGCAAGACCGCGAGTGTGCAGTCGATTCCACAGTGAGATTACTTATGGTTTCCCCAACTCTATCGACACGAATTCGGTTCAATTCATTCATGAAAACTTTTATTTTTACGCAATAAGAGCGAAAAAGAAATAACTCGGACGACGGCGATACGCCGCGATTTGCCTTAAAATTGCGAAAGCGAGGATAGGTTTGAGGAGACCTTTAAGCTCAACGCTCAACTTCGTATTCGTGGCTTTGCGCCGGGATTGGCTCACGAGTGGGAATTAACCATAAGTCATTCAATAAAATACCCTATTAGGCACTTACAAGTACAAAAGCTTTACCATACGTAGGCTTTCCCAAATTATATGTTGCTAACGGATGATACAGTTAACTTTATTCTCTTTTTTCTGGCTACAGGAGTTGGGGGAGCGTTACTGGCAGGCTACTTCGGCCGACGGATCCTCATGTTCGTCTCGGACTTAGGAGTAGCGCTCTCACTGAGCGCCCTCGGTCTATACTTCTACCTCCAAGACACCGTTCAACTCAGCCCTGATATACTCTCCACTATCTCATTCTTACCCTTAATAGGTTTATTCGGGTTTAACATATTTTATTCCGTAGGCATAGGAATGTTGCCTTACGTAATGCAAGCAGAACTGTTTCCTATAAACGTAAAGACCGCAGCCTCTAGTTCAGCCACCGTGATGGCTTGCGTGATGAACTTTGTCATAACCAAGTGTTATCACGGTATAAGGGCCGGCTTGGGCCACTCTGCTGTGTTCTGGGCTTTCGCTATAGTAGGTTATTTAGGCTTATTTTTTATTTACTTCTTCGTGCCTGAAACTAAGGATAAAACGTTGGAAGAGGTACAGGATAACATGCTGGAGAAGAATCAAGAGGCTACGGCACTTAAGGATATGGAAGATATTAGTTGATATAAGCAGTCTACTTGATCTAATAATGAACTTTCCTATGCCTATCAATAGATATAGGTCACTAGATAAGTTCTGAAATATATTTGTATGTATGGCTATTGCAAAACTTATCTAGTGACCTGTGTATGCTCTAAATATGCCATCATACCATGTGGTATTAGAATAGGTAAACAATTGGTTACCTACCAAATTTTGTCCAAGATCGTATTCGACGGCTGGAGATGCATACCTTTTATGATGTTACTAAAATAATACGACTCATTCTACTTACTGTTCATCAGCTTGTTATCTCGAAGATCGCGAAACAGACGAATTATATCAGTGTACAAATACACTCATGTATATAGAATTAACGTGTTATCTGTATACTTTGTTACTTTACAAAGTAACAGGTGGTACAAATATCTAAGTATCTCTAGCCTCTGCAACGGGCTGTCAAATTGTTTAGCAGGCTAGAGACACAGAAGTGCCTGAAGACTGACTGCCTTACTATTTCGACGCCACGGGCAGATATATTCACACCGTAGATCTAACGCCGATTTAAGATTAATCCGTCGCAGACCACCGCTATTATTACGATTAATATTAGCGTCTAAGTGACAGCTTTTGTGTGTAACATGGCGTTGAAGTTATGGTGCATATTACGACATGTAGAGTAAATCGCTAGTAATGGGCTACCTTTCAATGACAGGCCACGGTATACTAAATCCCAACTCTGTTCACCTGATAACAGAATTCATCTTAGAATATGTTGCCCAGTTATTGAATATTGGCCAATAATTTAAAATTATTTTATAATGATTCTAGCGATTTACCCTACATAGTAATAGGCTACGTAGATTGATAAGGCATTTGTTCGTGTTTCTGTAAATATTACATTTAGATATCAAAATCAATCCAAAATGTAAAAGCTGTAAAAGTAATTGACCCAATGGATCTTAAATAAAACAACAAATGTGACCATACAATTGTATTCTGAATAAAAATATGAAATACATAAGGAATACTTATTAAACTGCGATAAATACACTAGAAACCTGTTACGTCTAATACCTGATTGTGGTTTATAAATGAAGAGACTGTATTCTGTTCCGTATATGTCGGGTTCAATGTTATACGGTTCGTCTAAGTTGAGAAGGTCCTAAGTGTACGACGGTAAGGTCTAAATCCTCTTGTTGTTCCCGTAGGAGTAGAGCGGGGCGAAAGGTGTCTCGGCGGGCTCGTCCCCGCTCTCCTCGGAGGCGTCGGATTCGAACGTGTTGTCCGGGATGTCGTACAAGCGGATTAGGGGCTTGTTGGGGTCTTTCATGATTAGGTATTTACCTGTAAAGAGAAATAAACGTAGAATGGATTGAATCATATCGAAGTCCTCTAAGAAATACAAATGGTTGGGTATTCAAGTACACATAACACATAAGACATAATATGCATATACGACATAAACGTATAGATAAGTCACGACCTAAGAGGCAATAAGGTCGGTTCTGTGGGTATGAGATATATCTAAATTCGACCTTGTCTCAAAAGCATAAAGTTACACTTACAAGTCAGAGAAATTGCTAAATCCGACCTTATGCCTTTCATGTCGAGAAGTATGTATGCATATGAATTTTTCGCTATTAGGCAAACGCGATCAGACTAAGATTGCGAGTTGATGGTAAGGTTCGACCGAGATTCTCGGCCGCGAACTAAGTTCAACTAAAACAAAATCTATAGTCTCGGTCGGACCTTCGTTGATAGCTTAGATTAGACTAAATACCAATGTATAAATTGAAGCGAAATATAGACTGTCAAATATCTCAACCTCATTATAAAACCGAGAATAATATGGTGTAATAAAACGTGTCTTATCTAGAATATTGTTTCATCTTTCATTGCTTCAAAGTTGTAGATTGGTATGATTACCCACTTCCTTCATAAATAAGAGTCGCTACAGATGTACTTGTAGTACAAAATCTTAAACATCTAATCTTAACGTTTATCTTTCTATATCAATTAGCTTCAGTGCAATGGATATTGAATTTCATTGTGACAGCCATATGAATTCGGATGTTTCCGTGAGCCTTTTGCACTATCTCTACTTTGTTTCTAATAGACAAGATGAATTATAAATAATTACGTAGATACATTGTGTGTGTATAATAAGCTATTACTGTTTATTTACAAAACGCGTCTGGTATAATATTGACTTCGCGATTGCCAGGTCATTAAGGTGAAACAAAATTAGAACTGTCACACGTTGGTCCTAACAATGTAATGAGCAATGAGAATTTATGAGGTGAATTGCTTTTTGCAAAGTATTTTGTACGGTTTTCTGATTTACAGCCAATTACATGATGTTAAATATGTAAATAAAATTAATGAATGCCACTAACAATAATCATATTAATCACGCCTGGTCAAGTAATTACGAGAATAAATCGATTTAGCTATAAATAGAATTTATGTTTTTAGTTTAAAGCTTAAAGATTTTTTTTGATATAAAGTGGCCAGTAAGGGAGTATGCAGGGTAGACACCGACATTAACTAACTACACGCACAAGATGCTTGGAATTTGTATCTTGGCTATCTCCCATAATTTTCAGACATTGAGACGTAGTTAAGGAAAAAGGGTCCAATCCACAAAAATCTGTCCATTAAATATAAAACTTATGTTAAAAGGAAAAAAGTCAGATCTC
>JALPQI010023589.1:0-13531 GCA_025490895.1 Thaumatotibia leucotreta
TCAATAGCTAATTTTCATTAAATAATTATGTGAAGTTGGTTTGAAAAAAAACTTATTCCAAAAAAGTTTAATTAAGTATCTCTGGCCTACTACCGCGAACACCGAAGTTCGTAAATTTCGGAAATTTGTCTCTGTCACTCCCACGAAGACGTTATTAGAGTGACAGAGAAAATCCCCGAAATTTAAGAACTTCGGTGTTAGCGGTAGAGCTGCTGAAACCAAACCGGATCCAGGATTTTTTTTTACAACATTAAAGACTATATCTAAAATTATTAGCCTCCGTAGCCTAGTTGGTAGTGACCCTGCCTACGAAGCTGGAGGTTCCGCTTAAAAAAGGTCTGCTTAAAAAGTATTGCTTAAGTTTTCTATCAAATTTATTTATATCGCTACAGTCTTTTATGTCAGCGTGCAATTTATTATATACCATGATTGCAATATTATTTATGCTCTTATTGAAGTGACTGAAGTGGGATTTAACTAAAGCCAAATTGTTTGTTTTTCCTTAAATTGTGGTTGAGATATTGTCTGGCTTTTGGGTATTCTTTTACATTTTTATGATATACAGAAAATGCGGTATAGATACATTGACACTACAGTAAGTATCTTATTATCTATAAACATCTGTCTGTGGGTTATTGGTACATGTTTACAACCTTCAATAATTCTGATAGCTTTTTTTGCATAAGCAGAATAGAATTAATCTTGCTTGCATTTCCCCAAACTTCAACACAATAACGCAATATGCTTTCGAAGTATGAGTAATAAATAATCAAAAGTGTCTTTTATCGCTTGTTTTCATAAGTGATCTCATTGGTGTAGCAAGCGCTAGCCAGACATTTATGTACTTTGTCGATCTGAATATTCCATCGAAGGTAGGGATCAAGTTCAACGCCTAAAAATCGAACACAGTTTGTTTTCTGTACAGGCAGATCGCATTTAAAATCAACACTATGTGTACTCCGGTGAAATAACATATAGAAAGTTTTTTGACGATTAAGGACTAATCCTTTGTTTAAAAACCAAGTGATAAGATCCGTCCAACAAGCAAGAGCTTTTTTGTTGAATTCGTCCATGGTTGTCAGCCATAAGAATTATACTAGTATCATCAGCATAAAGGTAAGGTGTGCCGCAAGAAAGACTGTCCGGTAGGTCGTTGATGAACACCACGAACAGAAGCGGCCCCAGCACTGAACCTTGGGGGACTCCGCAAGTTAGTACGCTTTCATCGGAAACAGTAGGACAGTTTGAACTATGCGCACCTATCTCAACATACTGGGTACGATCTGTTAAATATGATGTGAGTAGCTTCAAAGCATTGCCACGTATGCCATAATATTCGAGTTTGTCGAGAAGTATTTTGTGATTCACGCAATCAAATGCTTTTGTAAGATCACAAAATATCCCGCCACACTTGATATCCCGATTCAAAGCAGTCATTACTTCACTAACCAAGCTAATCACAGCACCTGATGTATCCTTTCCTTTTATGAACCCGAACTGGTGCGGAGTGAATAGGTTGTGCCTTACAAAATGCTTTTCTATTCTAATTGCAATACATTTTTCAAAAATCTTTGCAATTATGGACAGTAGAGAAATAGGTCTATAATTACCAAGATCCAATTTGCTACCTTTCTTATATATAGGAATAACTTTAGCTTGTTTTAGGGCTTTTGGAAAACAACCTTCTTCAATACAATTATTGCAGATTATACAAAGAGGAACACAGAGAATATCAATATATTTTTTTATAAATTCGGTATCTAAACTATCAGAACCGCAGGAATTACTGTTTTTAAAGTTTTTAACGATAGCGATAAGTTCAGGTTCAATTATAGGTTCTAGGAAAATAGATTTTTGAACGCCTGGTTTCGCCTTCTTTAGTACTTTCAAGTGCTCACTACATTTACCTTGGGTTTTCGAAATTTGACCTACATTTGTGAAGTAATTGTTGAAAGCATTCGCAATTTCGTTAGTGTTCTTAATTATTTTGCTGTTTAATTTTAAGGTAATTGTTTGATTTAAATTACCAGCCTGTCCTTTATTTTGTTTTACAAGGCTCCATATAGTTTTCGATTTATTTCTAGAAGAACTTATGATTCTGCGGGTATGCAATTTTTTAGCTACTACCAAGGTATATTTCAAAGTGTTTTTATAGGTATTAAGATAATTTATGAAATCAGCATCCCTCCTACCTTGTCGAGACTGAATTGTCATATTTCTTTTCTTACGGCATGAGATTCGTATTCCTTTTGTAATCCATTTATTTGGCATATTTCTTAAAACTTTTTTTCTAATTGGAAAGTGCGTTTCAATCAGTTTATTGATTATATCGTAAAAAATTGAGAGTTTCTGAGAGGAGTTGCAGTTACCAAATGTTATGTCTCAATCAATACTTTTAAAACATTCACGGAAATTATCATTGGCCGTAGTGTTCTTATAAACCCGTCTCTCTACCACCCGTTGTCGTGTTAAATTGTTTGCCTGTTTTACAGGATATAGGAATTCAATTACCTGTGCATCATGATCCGAGAAATAACAGGGAACAACATGAGAGTCAAAATAATGATTGCAGTTTGTAAATATATTGTCTATCAATGTGCAGGTCTTAGGTGTTATACGTGTGGATTGAAATATCGTTGGCTTAATATTATATTCTAATAACGTTTGCATTAATAGCTTTGTTTTACAATCATCATGCACATTAAGATTGACATTGAAATCTCCAGCAATAATTATGTCCATGGCTTTTATATTCCCAAGGAAGTTGTTTAATTGACTTAAAAATAGATTGTAACTTGCACCTGGACATCTATACACTACCGCAACAGTCATCTCACTACTATCCCCTAACCTTAATTCTATTACACTGATTTCAAATATTTTTTCAATATAATGCACAGATACATCAATTACTCTAAACTTATTACAGTAATCTTTGCTAATCAACATCATCGTGCCACCTCCTTTACTTAAAATTCTGGCAGTTTGTGCAGCAACTAAATATCCTGGCAAATGTATGGACTCATATTCATTGTGTTCGAGCCAGGTTTCAGTTAACAGGATTAGTTTAGGCTTGCATTCTATATCGCACTCAATGAATGCTTCCAGACTTAACAATTTATTACGTAACCTATTTATGTTTAAGTGTAAAATACCAAATTTTTCTAAGTCATCAGATTCTTTTTTCATAAAAAATTTCGACTATTATAAAATTGCTCATTTATTTCCTTCAAAGAAATATTAATAGCTGTGGCTAGTTTGTATTTGCCTTTATATCTGAGATAATATCCATTACTGCTATAATCCTGTACATTAAGATTTTGATCGATACTTTGGAACTTTATGTGTTTGAATTCAGATAAGGCTTGAATCAAGCCCGCATTTACTTTACTTGCAAATAGGTTAAAGGTCTTTGAATTATAATTTATACTTAACGGCAAGGAGCAAACAATAACATTACAGTGCGACAAGGATTTAGCAGCATCCGTGATAATTTGAACTGTCTCAGAAGGAGAGTATAGATTACAGTCACTTCCTCCGCACATTATAACAACACAGTCCCGCATTGTCAATTCCGCCGCTTTATTTTATAGGTCTTGTAGAACACGGTCACTAGTTCCAAAATTAATTATATCAGCTGCGAAATTGTAGTCCCGACGTCTGAGGCGAGCAAGCATAGAGATGATTTCAGACCCATGTAAATCCGATACTAGTAACAGGTTTGGTTTGGTTTCATATCTTGCCCTGGGTACTTCGATCTCTGGTATTAGACTGGGACTGTCAGGTCGTCTTTGGTAGTTATTCTGCATAGGATTGAAGTCGGTTAAAACTTGTTGTGTAACCCGAGTAACGGTGGGCTTCGGTAAGTTATTCTGATTGATTATCTTAGTAAAGTCATCCACATTTTTTTGCAACTTCTTAATTGACTCCTGTAGCAGATTAAGTGATGTGTCCTTATTTTTTAGATAGAGGTATCTTTTGTTGAGGTTAGCATAGTTACGTGAAATCTTTTTTAGTCGTAGAGTTAATATTTTAACTTTCGTGAGATATGCTGCAGATTCCTTTTCCAAATCTACAATCTTTTGTTCAAATTTGGTAGTCGGGTCATCACTTGCTCTGATCATGTTACCCAATTCCTTGTTTTCAGCCTCCAATTCTTCTACTCGTATAGCGAGAGTCAAATTTTCTTTTTCCGTTTTGGCGATCTTTTGTTTAAGAGGGGTAAGTATTTCTAAGTTGCTGGAGTCCATTTGACTCATAGTACGTAAAGAGTTATTACATTGCTCCACACATTTCGACTCCAGCTGCGACTGAAGGTTAAGGCATTGTTCTTCTTTTTCCCTTAAAAGTTTTTTTAAGCAATTTATTTTCTTCAACTGTTTCAGTGTTAGTACTTAATTCACTTTCGGAGGATTTAAGTTGTTGCTTTAAATTAGAATTTTCCATCTTCAGTTTGCTTATAGTTTTATCGTAATCACTTATTTTTTTGAGACAGCTGGTGTGATCATGAAGGCCCTCGTCATCACTTTGCACTCGTCTCTTTTCTAACAGAGGTTTTCGGGGTCGAAGAATAGGTTTCTTGATGTGATCATTTCCACTCTCCATTGTAGAAAAAAACGTGTTAAAATTTTTATACTAGCAAAAAAAATAAAAAGTAATAATAGTAATAAAAAGTAAATGTAGACAAAAGTGAGAAAAAAAAGCAAAAAGATTAATGAAGTGGCAAGTCCGGGGTTCGAACTGAGTGTCACTGCGTAGCAGCCGAGGTATTGCGCTCATCGGACAAGGTAGTGATGACGTCAGTGACGAAATATTGATCCACTTTCTACATGTCAGAAAACAATTTGTTGTTCTGTTTAAACCACAGTAAATATGGGGGTAAGTTCACAATTGTTGCACAACACTGTAAGTTTTATGTTCAATTATTACTTATAACACAACACTGATCATTAAATCCTTTATCGCCCCTTCCGCACAACACTTTGATTACTAACATTTAACATCATTTACTTAGTTTGAGGCGTTAAAAACACTGCGTAGTAATATTTTAATAGGCACTGCCATCAGACGATGTTAGCTTTAGTAGAGCTACCATATATATATATATATATATATTTATATATTTGTTATGAAAAAAAATGTTCTCTTGCAAATTGGTAACGTAATCTCGACATTTTAAGAATAAGAATAATAATACCTTTCGATGCTAGGGACGATTCCCTTACACGTGCAAAAACTTTTTTTTAACTCGGGTGATTGTCGCCCTCGTTTCACTCGGGCTCCAACTTTCACCCTCGCCACACTAATTAGGAAATGTCCTATTTTCGTTATTTTGGGGTTGATCCCATACTAAAAGTTGCTCAGTGTGATTGGTTTAATAATTATTTATATAGTGTGTGCAAGGTCATCACCCCAACTCTTCCCGTGGGTGTCTTAAGAGTCAGCCAAGGGATTGAAGTGTCACGATTTATATATCGAAGATTGATGATGGGCAGCAGCATGATCATATTGCTCATAGTGAACACACTACTGCGATTGCCAATCCATTTGCACAGCGTGGCGATTATGGGTATTTACCTTAATGCGTCCATGTGCATAAGCTAAGGAAAAGCCGTTGTCCGGTGTTAGGCTATTGAGCTGTGCAAGACTATTTCACCTCCTCCTCGCGTCGATTTCCTCATTAACTGAGGGTCGTGATTCCCCCGGATGGAAATCAGTTTTTCTTTGGTTAGTCTCCTCCATCTGTCTCTATCTTTGGCTTCATGGAGGGCATCATGGAGCTTGGAATTTAAAGTTGAACGGACCTGGTCGGTCCTGATAGGGCTACGACCTCTCAGCCTTCTTCCATCGATCTTCCCAAGAACTCTTAGTTGCTCGAGGTTATGTCCAGATTTGCGGGCAATGTGGCTAAAGAATTCCAGGATCCTTCGCAGGTAGGTGGTGCAATGCTATTAGCGAATCGGAAAACACTATACACCTTTTTTTTATGTTGGCACAACAAAGTGGCTCCACTCCACCTGATCGTAAGTGAAAAGTAGAGCTCAAATCGCGGCGGCAACGAACAGGAGACAATCAGTAACCTGTTAGTTGCCACCGCCTTGCTGGATGCTAGATGCTTCTTCACGCTTCGTTTAAAGGGTCCCTACTTATAGGTATGCGGAAACACATCTGCCGGTAAAGAATTCCACTTTTTAAATACCTATATTCGGAGCAATCACCAAGTGCGCCCGAACAATCAAGTGACATACCACTAAAAATAAAACATAATATGCGATCACAGGCGCCGCCCAAGCATGATGCTCGAACAATGACATCTTTTGTTCGCAGGACGTTCATTGTCCAGGCTCACGCAACGGTTTTATGCTAGACCTGTCGCCGGTATAAATACAGCTAAAGCTATAAATAACGATTCTAAAGTATGTATAAGACATGAAATAAAACTATGAAAACGGATAAACTCGCGTATATTAACCCTTGACTACCTACGTTATGTATGTATCACACAACCACCTACGTGCGGTCATGGAGACCGCTTCTTCTTATGGGACCTGATTTATTTACTTTGGCGTGACTGAAGGGGGTTTAAATATATTAAATACACTTTAAATTGTTTCAGGCATTTATTAACCAACAAGAATACAAAAATAATCAATATTTTGTATTTCAAACTTAACATATTTAATAACGTGTCGTATTTTCGATTACAAAACTAAGTATCCTTTTGGGATATGAGATTACAAAATTAAAGAAAATTAATATAAGTCTTTTCATTATAAAAAAATAAAATTGATCAATCAAAAATGCTATTAAACTATTTAATTTGGTTACAAATAAGATATTTTTGTAAAATTACATGCTTTTAAAATAACCATTCTTGTCTGCCGTCGACACACAATTTGTTCGAACATTCAAATTCAAAGCAATTTTCTAGTCCCGCGGAAGACGCTAATTATTTGCACGATGCTCTAAATAGGGTCTCACTAATTTTTGGGCAAGTTTCTTCATAAATTTGAACCTTTTGCAAAACTGTGTCAAGCTATAGTAACAATTATTATGACATTTAAATAACACAACCACCTACGTGCGGTCCCTGAGACACTTACAAAACGTATCGTAACCACCTACATGCGGTCTCACAGACCGCCGATGCTAGTTTATTCCTCACCAAATCCAAATGAGTGCACGTCTGAACGAGTCGACAGCATGGCCGGCACTGCGGAGGGACCGGGCAAAGGTACAAGGTCACAGAGGCGTGAGCGATGTACTTGCGTTCAGTTATTGTCAATTTTGTATAATCCAGTGTCTGTGAGACCGCACGTAGGCCTTTACCTACGGGGCCATAATATTTGCCATTAAATTGTTTGACTTGACATCATTACATAAGTATGACTTTAATTTGACAGTGGTGGCAACTCTGGTTGACACCCGTAGGTAAAGGCTTAAGGGTTAACTAATTTTAACTTCATTCCGACGTTTCGAACACTTTACAGGGTTCGTGGTCATCCGCAGACCACGAACCCTGTAAAGTGTTCGAAACGTCGGAATGAAGTTAAAATTAGTTAATATACGCGAGTTTATCCGTTTTGATAATTTTATTTCATGAGTAATCCTCGCGGTAACCGAAGAAAATATTATGTATAAGACATTTTTTATAAGGGCGGATTGCATACAAATTCCATTAAGGGCCTTTTTTTTAATGAAAACAAAAGGAGAGTGGGCATTTTTATATGAGCCGTGTCCCACGAGTGTATACAGTTGAGACCTACCCACAGATTTAGATATTCAGTAGATGAAGTAAATACGAGTAGCACCATTTGTATGGGAACCAAGCGTGCCGGTGAAGACACATTAATCAGCATGCGTACGCAATTTGTATATAGAAAATGTCAGTTTAGTATTGGACCACGCCCACCTTTCCGCACGCGTACGCATGCTTACGCGTGTCATACTAAACGGCCAATTTCATTAGACGAAATGCGTACGCATGCTGATATATATGTCTTCACCCTAAGGGTTCCTTAGTTTACTACGGAACCCTAATTAAAACGATGAGCAAACTCAATGTGTAAGGATTACTGATATCAAATCCGACAAGATTATGTCATTTAAATTGTCACAAAGGATTTAACTCCGAAACCCATAATCTGAAGGTCTGTCAGAATACATTAGAATGTCATCCCGCATTTACTTTTAAAAATATTGTTAAGCAATTTTTAATTCGGCAGTGTTGTGACGGCAGTAAGAATAGTTACATTTGTCACCAGGCCCAAATTTCACAACATTGACAAGTGCTACAATTGTAAATTTACTGTTTCTCCAAGCGGACGTCTATAGGCGACAGTTACCGCATACCATCGGAAGGGCCGTGCCTTTGTTTGCCACCATCATAAAATGTAGTGCAGGAACTTTAACAAATAAGCAAAATTACAATACGCATGATGACTGGCAAGTCAAATCACCATCTTTTTTCGAACTGTCAAAACTATGGAATTTTATATGAAATACTCAAAAGTGACGTCACGTTTGAGTACTGCCAAATGACCTAATCTTTTAAGTTGTTTTAAATTTATTAAATAGAAGTTTTGTACAAAAAATACTGAAATCCACGTCTTAGTAATCATTTCTTCGTGTATTATATCGTGCATAATGTTAAATAATTTATTTTACAGTCATCATCCCCACTGTCACAAAAAAACACTACAATTGTAGCGAAATAAGCCGAATCTCGTGTCAAGATTTAATGAAAATTGTACTACACCTTGCGACAATTGTCACGGGTTTCGGAAAATAAAAAGTAGTTAATTAACGATATAATAACGTTATTAGTAATAATTTTATGTTGGCGGCTAATAAGCACATGGACCGTCCGATAGTAAGCGGTAGCCGTAGCCTTCGGAGGCCTGTGACGTCAGTAACAGCGATATTTTACAATTGTCACACTTGTAATTATGGTGAAATAGGCCACGGAAGCCGCAATATGACTTTGAAAGTATCGGTAACGTTAGGTTTTTCTCAATACGTAAAGCAGATCTCTAATATACAGTCAACCTAATTGGAACCCTAGGCCATTCAAGAACCATGTCAAAGTGAAGCGTTAAATCATATTCTAAGACAGCCTCCGTAGCCTAGTTGGTAGTGACCCTGCTTACGAAGCTGGAGGTTCCGGGTTCGAATCCCGGCGAGGGCATTATTTGTGTATTTATATATCACAAATATTTGTTTCTTGGTCATGGCTGTATATGTATTTAAGTATCTATATGTATCTATCTATTATATATATCGTCGCCTGGTACCCACATCACAAGCCTTAATTGAGCTTACCATGGGACTAGGTTGATTTGTGTAAGATGTCCCAAGATATTTATTTATTTATTTATTTAAGAAATTCTGTACTATTCGTCATTTTGACAAGGTTCCTAGGATTCCAATTGGTTGAATGGATATTGGACATTGTCGCGTTCGGATTATTGAAGGTGTGGATACTACTAGAAGGATAGTCAGATAAAACACCAAAAGTAATCACAGTGCTATATTATTTTCAACGATTATACTTATGATAATCACAACCACAATTCTTTTTATTACCGTTTTTTATTCAGACCTTAACAGTTTGATCATCACCATTGGAATGTCCCCACGTGGGCCTTTTTGTCACTTATAGTATTATTATTATTTATTCCTTTATTTAACTTCTTTCTTAGTTTAGGGTTTTTATAAAATGAATATAAAATTAAAATACAATACAACATACAAAAACAATACAAAATATAAACACTTTATAAAAAACCTAAACTAGGGTGCCGCCGGCAACGGGGCGGGCCCAAGCTGCCGATGGTTAAGGTCGCAGAGAGAGGAACCGACGGACTATCCGCGCCGTGTCCAGGATTACCGCCTTCTGCATCTGACCCTTGATCCAGCCATCTAGCGAGAGACTCTTAAGATGTTGGTCGAGACTCTTCGCTATTAAACCGTTCGCTGTAACGACTATCGGGACTATGATCGTCGAGTCAACATCCCACATGGCGGTTATCTCGTGAGCCAAGTCTAGGTACTTACTGAACTTGTCCTTCTCGGCCTTCACGAGATTCTCATCATGGGGGATGGTGACGTCGATTATTATTTATATTATTATTTTTTTTTTGTACTTATAGGTATTTTAATATGATTTCTACTCAGAATCGTGAGCTCTTTCGATCCAAAGGTGCATTAAGACCAAACGAGCATTCGCTATTCTATCCCCCACTCTACGAAATCAACGAATCACGTTTTGTACAACGATCGAATTTCGTAGAGTAGGGGGTTTGAATATCGAATGCTCGTTTGGTTTGAATGCACCTTAATTGGAGTAAAATTTTGTCTCCAAATCTACATACATTTTAAGAACTTTCCATTCAGTTACCGTATTGCCTCAATCGCCTGCCAAGTTTTCTCCTCTTATTCTTGTATGTTCCCACCAACGACGCACCAGAATTAAACTAGTCAGTTAGTGCTGCCACCTGTTTTTAGTGGTTTAGCGACTATTAATGAAATAATATAATATCTTCTGTAATCATAAATGGACCTCATCCGGACTGATGACCGTGAAGGTCGTAGGTTTCCGCTAGATGGAGAAGGATGGATTTGGGGGAGGCCTATGTTCAGCAGTGGACGTCTTGACGATGATGATAAAAATGAGATTTTAAAATAGGTAGTTGATTTATTTAAGTAAATACTGCGGAACTTTACACTAGTTTGGGTTAATCGAGGTCCAATTGGCTATGTAAAGTTTTCCGAAGGTATGAATATTCTATTTTTTCCTGATAACCGTCGTCTTAAGGTTGAAGAAAATGCGGCTTTTTATTTCCTATAAATTCTTAATAATCTTTTTTTAAGATAGCGAGGTGACATTTGAACAATTTTACGAATGAATAGAGCCTAATACGTTCGTCCGCAATCAGTAATGATTAAAATAATGAAATAGAAAGAATCAATAAAATAGAAAAAAAAATCTGTCAACGTCAATGTCACCAGTGTCAATTTTTTTTTTTCTATTTCATTGTACTTGGTTGTGGACGAAAGCATTAGGCTTGTTCATCCATAAAACTGCACAAATGTCATCTCACTCACTTACAAAAGACTGAACAAATTATAGGACATAAAAATAAATGAGCCGCATTTTCTTGAACCTTAAGACGACGGCTATCAGGGAAAAATAGAATATTCATACCTTCAGAAAACTTTTCACAGCCAATTGTACCTACTTACCCTATAGCATTATAAGTAGATAAGTACGTAGATGGCTAAGTTCGTACTACATCTTTTAAGAGGATGCCGGAAAGCATTTCGTCGTGCAAACGTAGTCCCTTTTAGTCCCCTGATGGCATTACATAATGCAAAGAAACAGGAGATTGGGGATCATAAAATGTATCTGTTTTATGGAGCTTATTCCTTGGCAGTTGTCTATTTCATGTTTCATTTGGTGCCTACTACTGTCGGTATCATAATTATGCATACAAATAAGATACTCATAAATATATGTACAGTCAAGTGCAATAATAAGTATCGAAAGAATCCGTTCATAAATATGTTACGACGTTCTTATTACACAGAATTAGAGTCCACTGGGACATATTTTTGAACGTTTTTGTATACCCCTTATTTTGTCTTCGACTGTACTGTAGCGATCTGATATTGAGTAAGGCAGCATTAAGTAATATCCGATATAATTATGATGAATATTAGATGTCATATCTATAGATACCAACGAAAACGGACCAATGAGGGTTTTCTGAAATGACGTTCACCAGGGCGGCAGCACTGAGGCGTTAGGTCCAGAAACTTGTTTAAATTCTCAGAGCCCCTATAGTTTCGTATTTAAATATTTTGTATGAGGTAATAAAATTATATTAAAACAAACCTTCTAGTTCGTTTTTCTTTGGAGCTAGATTATTATGTTTCTTAGCGGGACCTTACGGCTAAGTGGCGCCGAGAAAACCCTCATTGTATAAGTGTAAATTTAAGCCCACGGAAAATGCCTTAACCACTCGGCCACCCGGTTACAGTGGACAGTGGTCGAAATTCTCGGGTATATGTAATCACTACATAGTATAACAACAAAATCGCTGTCGCAGTCGGTCCGTGCCTATATGCTTAAAACTTTAAAAATACGCAACGGAAGCCGTAGCCCTACCTGCTGCGGTTGATCTAGTATTAGAACTAAAACCTTCCTTTTTAATCTTCTACCGAGAATACCGAAGTTCGTACATTCCGGAGATATATCTCTGTCACGCCAACGAAGACGTCTATACAGTCACAGAGAAAAATCCCCGAAATTTGCGAACTTCCATGTTCGCGGTACCAGGCCGGAACAGCAGTGTTATTCACTAAAGAAACCGCCTTGCTAACAGCGCTGTGTCAGCACTGCGGCAGCATCGAGCCTAAAAATGGTATTCACTAATGCACTTTAAACGACACTAGCGCTCGGCCACGAATGCGGCGTGAGCTGGAACTACACTGCGTCGAGAGTTACCGCCTACAGTTTGACGACGAGCTGTTCTATGTTAGTGAATACTGTTTTTCGCAGCGCTGTGCTCTACGTCGAAGTGAAGGCTGTCTCGTCGTTGTGCTCGTTGATGAACGCAGCGTCGAATGTGTGAATAAGAGAATAGCATAGCTGTATCGGCTCGCTCGCACCAATACGCGAGTACGAGCGGGATGGATAGAAAGTCAACGCGCATTAATAACGTAGCGGCAGCTCATGGTGCGCCTTTCAGAGTGATTCAAAAGGAAGGTTTTAGTTCTAATACTAGACCCGTTGGCCCGTTGGCCGTGTGGTGAAGGCAGTAAGAATACATTTGTCACCACCCCCAACTCCTCCTGCGGGTGTCGTAAGAATCGACTAAGGGATTGAAGTGTCACTGACCATTATTTGACAAAAGATTGATGACGGGCAGCAGCGTCATCATAGTGGACATATTACTGCGATCGCCAATCCGCTTGCCCAGCGTGGCGATTATGGGCATTTACCTCCTAATGCGTCTTTACGCATAGTTAGTTAGTAGGAGAGGCCTATCCTGCAGTGGATTATCATAGGCTGATGATGATGATGATGATGATGACGACTAGACCCGTGCAAACCAGGGAGTAGAGAATAGTAGTAGAGAATGCTCCGTAGCATTAAGTCCGCCTTTTTTATGATTTTTATTTTGTGTAATAAAGATTAAATAAATAAGAGTTATCGTTTACAAACATTTTAATAAAGGTTAAAGGTTCATTATCCTCTTAAGTACACACAATTGTTTGTTCCGTAAAGCGTGTCTAAAATTATCCTGTACACTGTCTTAATTAACATAACAAACAACTTCGTTTTAATCAAAACAGAGCCCACGATCCGTGAACACACATTGGAAAACACTTTTGAAAGGAGTCATATTTTCCGATCCGAAATCGGATGACGAATCCGAAACCTGATGCATAGGAACTTCGTCAATTTTTTGTGTCTGTTACTTCAACGAACGAGCCATTGGATTGACAGAGATAGATGCTTGCCATA
>JALPQI010023590.1:0-20894 GCA_025490895.1 Thaumatotibia leucotreta
TCCTGTTTTGAAGCACACGTGACTAAATCCCGTGTTGGAATAGAACACATTAAAATATCACGAGTGGCTTCGCTGAAAGTTGTTCATGTTATTTTTGCTAATGATCGAGATAAGAAAACGAAGTTTAATTTTCCTTTTCAATTGAATAAGACTAATGGCATTTATTCTTACGGTATTTTTCTGTTCAACATTAATTTCAATGGAATTCTTTCGTGTTTTTTTTATAAAATGTCAACCACCCCTCAGTCCTGAGATTAGATCTTATCTTCTGCAGGAATGATGGAGGGTTATCGAGCTCAGTAACAATAGACAGGTCAGAACAACAGAAGGGTTCACCCTCTTCCTGTCTATGACCCAAATAATTCGTTTCCTCATTTATGTCATCCTTTATGATCAGGTGATCCTAGTACAAATGTTAAATAGGAATATGAGACGAATAATAGTATATTTTGACACAAAGGATCAAAATCATATAATATTTTCGGCGAGGGCGTTCATTGAAGCCCGAATGAAGCGACGAATTCCACTAAAGTTGAATCCAGAGTGTAATGAGGCCCACAATGAAAATAATTTTGACACCGTGTGACACATACTACTTTTCACGCCATTTATGAGAAAAATATATTTTGATAAAAAATAAAAGTTATTGATAATCAATCCTGGACTACTTTTTTCACATCACATAAAAATGCCACTTTGTTCCTTCCTAGTAGGGAAGAAAAGATCCGTATTCGAATAGGTGGTGTGTAAAAATATTTTTCAGAACAAAAGGAGGAGAAAATATTTTATTTTCGATATCGCGTGATAAAAACTAATGCTATAAGGAAATATATTATAAATAAAAAAAATAGTTTTCCTTCCTAATGAGAATACGATACTAACTGGGCACTTAAATTGATCACCACTTATAGTTACACCCTGGGCATTGTTGTCTTCTAAATGCACGATTGATCATTAATAGGCCCTTTAGTCGTAATCCTGAATCTATTGCACTTGAAAGTGTCTTAAGTTCATTAATTCGGTTTCTGATTCGGACCTCAATAGATAAAGACCTAATCCTGAGGGTGACCACTGAACCCTTGGTCAGTGGTCATCCAAGCGTAAGTTGGACCTCAAATTGTGGTCAAACGCTACACGGAGATATATTTCGAGTAGTTTAATTAATATGGAAGATTATTGATTGTAAAGTAACGAATCGTTATCAAATCTTAAGATTTTTCATCACACTTGCTTTCTAAGCGCGCCATTGCTTGCATGCGTCGCGGGAGTTATAGAAAAGTGAAATAGGTACCCTAGGGACAAGGGACATATTATACAAATATTAGTACGTCATTTAATATTATTTTGTATTAAAACTTTTTTTTGTGCGCAAGTATGACAAAAAATCACGTTGTAACATCACGGTGGGTAAGCGGAATACAAACTCGAGTTATTAAAACCCCTCCTCCTACGGCGTCGAGCTTCTAACACTCTAGTTAGTAGGTAATTACCTCCCTAGATGCACACTATACTATTTCATCACACTTGCTATCTAAGCACGCCATTGATTAATATAATATAATAGAAAAGTGAAATTCCTTAGGGAGTAACAATTTTTCGCCAAAAGTGACAAAAGTCATAAAATATTTTTTTATTGTTTTTACATGAAAAATGCGTGGTTAAAATCTTTCGGCTAGAGCCCACGGTGTATAACACGACAAAAGAATAGTAAAAAGCCTATTCGTTGACTGTTGTTATTCCAAGTCAAAAACTCTGTGATTGTTGTGTCTGTGATTTTATTTGTAATTATCATTGTTTATTTGTATTGTGTGTTGCCTGCCGTGAAACTGTTCACGTGATGGCCTCATCGGAAGACCAGCGCTGGCACTCGCTAGCAACATGCTGAGATGAGGCCATTTCCTAGCATACACGCTTTTATTTGTAAAATTATTTTTCGTTGCTATATACACCGTGTTTTTATTGATTTCCGTTAAATAGGACAGGTTATTTGGGATATTAATAGAAGTTGCCTAGTATAACGGCTTTTGTTTAATTCGTAAAAAAAAAATTTTCGTTTTCATACATAATAATTGAAATAGCAAGTGTGAGATAACCTTAAGAATAAGATCTCAGGTGACTGACGGCACATGTCAAAATAAGTTTCATTAAGATGTAATAAAGGTTGCAATACACTTGTTCAGTCATTAAACTTATTTTTTTAATAACTCAATAATAGTAAGAGTTAAGGTACTAGTTTCTTAGACAAATTGATTATTTCTGACCTAAATAAGCTTCCCTTTAATTTAACGGAAATCAATAAAAACACGGTGTATATTGTGGTTTTTTCTGTATGTGTATGAATGAACGAATTACGAATAAAATTATTTCTATTTTTATAAAATAAGATAACTTTGTCTCCATCTTAGCTTAACGTATGAATACTTATCAAGTAAAACTTTCCCCATTATATTGCCAATCAGGTCAATTAGGGAAGTGATTTCCTATATTGTCTCGAATCCTGGGAGTGACAGGGACCCCGGAAGCCTTGCCCCCCTCTTGGCCCCTGTTACATTATACTTCGGCTTTATAATTAGTTCGTTGGCACAGTTACTGACTAGGGGTGGATATTCTTGTTTGTATTAATTTTAGTGGTCCCAAATTCATTGAAGTAATATGGAAGATAGATTCGAAGGATCATTGCTGGCGTGAATATTGGAGTTTAGATGAACAGTGTTTGATATGAATAGTTCATATAGATGAATTACCTAGAGCTTGGAATTGGATTTGTAGTGGTGTTACTAAAGCAACACTTTTAAGGTGAACCTTGTGTCTTTACAATTAGGTTTACTATTAGTCGAATAATGCCAATACAATATGAGTCGATAAAACACACACAATAGCACACAATACATTGTAAATACGCGATACCACTACATATGCAATTCCATGCTCTTGTTAATTTGTCTATAGCAAAAAACGTTACATTACATATTACCGTTATTATTGCGATATACAGCGTGTGTATTTGATACAGGCAAATATTTTAGTGGAGATTACTATCGGATCTAGGGAACCTGTTAACATAAATTCTTTTAGGAAATTAAGGTATCTTTTCATACAACATAATTGAGCATGCAATGTATTGCATCCACTGGTAGCCATATTACTTAAAGTATATTATAAGTATCTACACGTCATACGAGTCTCATGTCAGTTGGCCGGCATACATTGCTGCTGGGTTGCACTTTAGAAAAATCATTACACCTAATCAACAACAAAGTTTAACGAAATGATTATCCTATACGACTCGTAGGATCAGATATTATAGCTGGATTAATTATTCGCCCGTATCAAATACCCACGCTGTATTATCCTTTATTTTGTTAGTAGTCAGTCGCTGCCATTCTGCAATCGTATACGATAAGCAATAAGTACCTAATAAATGTACGAGATAAAGATAAAAGATAAAGATATTTTATTTGCTAAGGACACACAGATATACAAGTACAGATAGTAGGTACAACACGGTTTCGGAAGTAGGTATCCTGTCGTCATCCGACATGCAAATTATGTTCAGAAATACAAACTACCAATATACATTATCATCGTTATCCCTGATCTACCTCGCTGTACAACCCAGACTGCAAGTGTTGTAACCTCCGTGCCGCTGCCGGGGCCGCAGCCCGAGCGCCACGAATTCTCTGCGCTGTGGCGACATGACAGCTGCTTGTCATTAGTATTTACAAGAACAAAATTATTTTAGTGCATAGATTTAATGCTATTCTGTTTTCTGATATTCTTATTGAAAGAAGTGATATTGTGTTCCCGATAATGTAAAACTGAAAAGTGTACCGACCGACTCTACAAACTCATCGGTGAGTATAAAAGGATTGTTCCGGGACAAAAGTGTTTTTTAATTTACTGTGTATTTCATATATTTACGTTTAGCTGTATTTTTTTATAAGTGTTTAGTTTATAATTCTAATTTAATGTTACATAATGAGTTCCCCTTCCCATATACTCATTTGTCCTCATTGCCCCACATCAACTCGGAAGTTTACATCACACGGCCTTAAAATTCATATTGGTCGCCTACACAAGGACGCAGCTCACGCCGCCCGTCAGCGCCACCAGCCTTCGTCTGCACGCGCAACTTCCAGTAGTCAGCCCAGTCAACTCAGCCACGTCACTACACAGGTCACGCAATCATCAGGTATTACTCTTGACAATCTCAGCGCCCTTAAAACATCCGTGCCGGTGCTCCGTCATGTACCAAAAGGGGCAAGAAACCTGGCAGCGGAAAAATTGTGTAACATTATTAATAAGTGCATTGAGACTAATGAAACTAACGATTGGTGCTCGCTACTAACCTTTGCATATTCGGCGCTTAGAGCACCTAATTTAGAGGGCCCTGGCAATCTCACTACTAAAGTGAAGCGTAATATACTTGCAATTGGTTCTTTACCGAGCTCTTCTGGAACCCTAGGAATCTTGGATACTTCCCGGCACACGCCGTCTGTACTGAGGACTATCGAGTCCAAAGTATTCGAGGGTGATGTACGAGGGGCCGCTCGCCTGTTGATGTCAGACGACTCGATAGCACCTCCGGGTACTGAAACCCTTGCTTCCTTGCAGTCGAAACACCCATCGCCCTCCCGCCCTCTAACCTTCCCTCGGGAGCCCAATAGGTCCTGTCAAGCCTTAAATGTCAATTTAGATGATGTGGTTCAAGCCTTAGGGACATTTCACAACGGCTCCTCGTCGGGCTTAGACGGTATTAGACCAGCCCATTTGAAAGAGTTAACCGCGAGCTCTGCCGGTGACAATGGGCAACGATTGCTAGAGAGTATTGTTAAGCTTTGCAACTTTTTATTGAGTGGGCAACTTAACCCGGAAGTTTCTCCACATTTATATGGTGCGTCATTATGCGCCTTAGCTAAAAAAGAAGGAGGCATACGGCCAATTGCTATAGGATGTACCTTTCGCCGTTTAGTTGCCAAACTGGGTTGCCGTGCGGTTAGGGAACGGATGGCTGGTTACCTCCAGCCCCACCAACTAGGCTTTGGTACACAAAAAGGGTGCGAAGCTGCCATTCACGCCACACGTACTTTTGCAGTAGAGCCTAATAACACCGATTGCGTCATCATTAAATTAGACCTCAAAAATGCTTTTAATTCTGTTGAAAGAGATGTAATTTTGAGTGAAGTGGAAGAACAGATACCTTCATTATATCCCTTCCTTTATCAAGTTTACCACTCTCCATCCAACCTATTTTATAATAATTCCCTTATAGTTTCTCAGGTGGGGGCGCAGCAAGGAGATCCACTGGGGCCGCTTATTTTTAGTCTTGCCATTCATAAGGCCATACAATCTCTAAGGTCACCTCTTAATGCTTGGTACCTTGACGACGGAACTTTGGGTGGCAAGCCAGACATTGTAAAGCAAGATTTGGCCCTACTTCTTCCTCGTCTTAAAGAGTTGGGACTAGAAGTAAATGCGTCGAAATGTGAATTGTTCTGCTGTGGACCCGCTTCCTCATCACTGTTAGCGTCTTTCACATCCATCCTCCCTGGCCTCAGAGAATTGTCACGCAGCACGTTTTACCTTTTGGGCTCTCCGATATTCACAGAGGCTATTCCAGAGGCTATGGAGACAAGGAGGCGGCTCATTTTGTTAGTCCAAGAGCGTCTCAATAATATCGGCGCCCATGTCGCCCTGGTCCTACTAAGAATGTGCTTTGCGGTCCCAAAAATAATGTATCTCTTAAGAACTTTTGACAATGCATTAAAGGACACCGCAGAAATTATTTTGAATGTATCACTTTCTGATAATCACTGGAGTCAAGCTTCTTTGCCCATACGACATGGAGGCTTAGGTTTACGGCGAGCAGGGGACGTGGGACTGCCTGCATTTCTCGCATCAGGACATGGCGTCGGTAGCCTGGTCTCTAAAATTTTACATTCTCACGATAGCACTGTAGCCATTCCCTTTTTGGCTGATGCCATGACCAAATGGACACAACGATACCAGGTTACCGCCATACCTGAGAATCCGCAGGTTCAAAGAGCCTGGGATGACATTGGTGCCAAGAGAGAACTGGATCGTCTCATTGCCGCTGCCGCGGGTGTAGATTTAGCTAGACTCAAGGCGGTATCAAGACCAGAAGCCGGAGCGTGGTTGCAGGCTTTGCCCGCACCTCACCTAGGAACACTACTCGACAGTGACTCAATGCGTGTGGCCGTAGCTTTCCGTCTGGGCTGCGATGTTTGTATACCCCACCAATGCATCTGCGGGTCCATGGTGGAAGCGAATGGCCATCACGCACTGAGTTGCTGTCGCTGTTCAGGAAGATTTAGTCGGCATCACGCTCTAAATGATATCGTCCGGAGGGCCCTAATCTCCGCCAATATCCCGTGTGTCCTAGAGCCTCCAGGTCTCTGTCGCACCGATGGTAAACGCCCTGACGGACTAACTTTAGTCCCGTGGCAGAGGGGACAATGTCTGCTTTGGGACGCCACGTGTGTGAGCACTTTTGCTGCGTCACATCTAAACAGAACAGTGCGAACCGCTGGTGCCGCTGCCGAGCTTGCCGCGTTCAAAAAGCGACAAAAATATATGACATTGTGCAATAGTTACTTTTTTGTGCCTCTTTCATTTGAAACAACTGGATGCTGGGGATCTGAAGCAATTTCGTTCATCCGAGAAGTTGGACGTCGTATATGGGAGAGGGGATCTGACGCCCGCGCGGGGGTGTACCTGGTGCAAAGGTTATCCATCGCCATTCAACGTGGTAACGCTGCTAGTGTGATGGGTACCTTCGCTCCAGGTACAACTCGTGGCGGACTTTTCGATTAATTTAAGTTAGATAGTTTTATTCACTATATTTAATTAGTTTTATATTATCGATATATTTCATAGGTTTAGGTGTTTTATTTTTATAAATGCGTCAGATTTTGTATCTTAATCTTAATAAATAAATAATCTTTAAATTGGTAATTATTTGATATTACTATTATCATTAATCATTAAGGATTTCAATTCATAAAACAGAATGACAGATTTGAACGAAAAGTCACGTGACCACGCAAAATAGGCACGTTTGATGTCGAGTTGCGGAAAAAATGCCCAGAATATAATTAAATACAATACAACAAAGTCACGTGACCATTATTTTGGTCTAGTGACTTAGCGCTTATCGTATACGATTGCAGAAAGGCTGGCTAAGCCTGCTGATGGCACGAGCCACGAACATGACGTTCCTGTCACACTTACGTTCGAATTAACAAGTGTGACAAAATCTGCCTCAACTTGCTACTTTTTTTTTTTTTTTTATACCACGTCGGTGGCAAACAAGCATACGGCCCGCCTGATGGAAAGCAGTCACCGTAGCCTATGGGCGCCTGCAACCTCAGGGTGTCACATGCGCGTTGCCGACCCAATAAAAATAACGTTGGCACAACAAATAAGTGGCTCCACTCCACCTGATCGTAAGTGAAAAGTAGAGCCCAAATCGCGGCGGCAACGAACTTGTAGCTAAATCAAATATAATATATGTTAGTGTTTTTGTAGAAACGTCCGTCGTTTACTATAAGGACGGAATTAACTTATAACTTAGCAAGCGCCACAGTGGCTCGCTTTTTTTAAACTGATCACATAAAGGGTGTTCCACGAGCCACTGAACTCCTTGAACGGGGTGATTTGGTAGGTTAAACTGAATTACTTTTATTATGGAGCTAACCCAGAAATCTAAAAAAAAATGCCTTTTTCATATAAAATGACGTGATCATTCGGTCAAAATGTATGAAAAAGACAATTTTTTTTTAGATTTCGTACTTGGCCCCATATTAAAAGTTGTTCAGTATAGCCTACTAAATCACCCCGTTCAAAGTTTTCAGTGGCTCGTGGAACACCCTGTATATTTCCTTTGCTCACTATAACACAATACTCATATAAACAGCACCGTGCACTTAGTGACCTATAAAATATCTCACTATAATATATTGATTTAAACTTTCACGATTATCACTCATATTTTACAGACAAACGGGTCTTAATCGCGTAAACTTACGTTTAATTATATCCTGACGTTTCGGGCATGACGTTACACCCGTGGTCGCAGGCAGGCAGGGGTGTAACGTCATGCCCGAAACGTCAGGATATAATTAAACGTAAGTTTACGCGATTAAGACCCGTTTGTCTGTAAAATATGATCTCACTATAATATACTATGTGAAATGAAAATATCCCAATAAAAATACCATTTCATAAACCTACTTAGTAATACTTGAATAAAATATTTGCAGTCAATATAATTTACGATAGTGGCTATCTTCGCCTTATGCTTCAAACTACCCCCATTTATTAGCTTTAAAATATTTTGTTGGCGATTTATGACTTATGGGATGCGAGCAAATTTATGGAAGCACCATTTTCCAATATAAGTTATATGATCCACGTCTTCAGCAAAATATCGTATGGTATTAGTGTGTGCGGAATATGCTTTGTGTGCAGTTACACAGGATCTAACTTATTCTATATTATTAATTTAAACTTTCACGATTATCAGACAGATGGGTTGTTATCGTTAAATTTCCAATGCTACTATAGGGAAAGTTACCATTTAGGAATAATCCCCATGCCGGTTTTGGTAAGTTACCAGGAACACAAAATTATCACTCTATTTTAACCCTAAAATTGGCAAAATTTAAAAAAGTCGTGCGTTCTAGCTTACTCGCCGCTGTGTAGAGCAAAAAATTCTGTCTTAAAAAAAATACAAAAAGTGGGTCAAAAAGTATCTTTTAAGATACACTGCCAAGTTAAGGGTTAAATGGGCGCATAATAGCCAAATTTCAATTCGGAGATTGAATTTTAAGATGCCATAATTAAAATATACCACGATACTTTACAACATAAGGAAACTACTTGGGTTTCTAGTAGATAATTTGGAAGGCCTAGAAACTACATCATATTTACAAGGGTCCATAAGTGACAAATCTGTACCTATATAAATTGAAGCTCGCTTATCGAGCAAGCGTTGAATACTATCCTGAAGTCTTTGGTATAAGGTTACACTTTTCTAGCCAACTTCTAGTGGCACGAATTTAGCGAACTACCTGCACATGGTCTTGATTATTCATTTGTAGGCTAGAGTTGTCACTAGGTCTTCACACAACACTCACAATATCCAATGGCTTGAAAATGAGTTTCACCACGCTTACATTTGTACATCATCAAGAAACATCGCAATTTCAATCAAAATGAGGGACAAGGAATTATCCGCGTGGAATCTAGTGTTTAACAAATGTAAGCTTATTTTATCTCCTAGTCGTAGAATTTTCATAGAGTTTAGAAGGTTTTTTAAGATAAATATATCTAAAAAAACCTTCTAAACTCTATGAAAATTCTGCCTAAAATAACAAATTAAACAAACTGTCTTTAACAAAAAACCTTCATCAAACATGCCGACGTTATAAAAGATCAGCCTGCTTTACCAAGATGTTTTGTTAGCGTGCGCGAAAAATGAAGGCATTCGCAGCAAAGCATGCTCTTTTATCTCACGTGCCTCCAGTTAATGAACAAACTCTATCTCCGATATCGCCCGTAAAATCTCCCTCAATGGTACATCGCAGAACAGCCCTTACAAGGTCGTAAAATCATGCGTAAATTATCGGCACTTTGCGTCAAAAGAGTTTCATTTGGGTTGTCGCATCCATACCTAATGAATACATACAAAGGGATGCATTGTTGAATTGGGGCATGAAAATTTGAACCTTGATGTATCGCGTTACGATTTTTGATGTTGAAAGTTACGTGAAATGGCTGTTATGAAAACATTTGTAAAGCGCAAGCGGGTGTAATCTGGTGGATATTATGTTATTGTAAATAAGGGGAGAAAGATTACATTTCATATTTAAAGAAATACTTCAACTCGTAAATATGTGTGTAGAAATGTACAGAAACTTAGACAAAAGCCTACATATAAATGAATATGATGGCAGTTGTTATTATAATGTTTCCTGCATTATGATGATCCTAATTTCCCCGTCTTGCTTTAGAATAAAAGTTAGGACTTGACAACAACAATATCAGACGAAAATTAAACCATCAAAATAGCGATAGTAGCGGGCCCAGTGCTCGATAATGGAGACCTATAGGCTCTCTGAAACATGTCTTGCAGAGTCATAGAGTACACATGTCGAGCACCAGTGCAGTATCGAATGGCACGTATGATTTGTAAAATTTAAATAGCTTTCGCACATAAAAGATAATCCAATCACAATGTATGCGACCAAATAAAACTTATTGACATAAGACGCTCTATCCATAGCTCATGTGCCAAACGAACTCAGCGAATATCATATCCATTAGATGCCGGCAATGGAGCGAGCGTAATGTGAAATTGATTCAATGTGCCCCTGACATGACCCCTTGTAGTATACGTCTCATCAGGACCCCTACCATTAGTCCAGTGTGTGACCTTTAACACGGGAGAAAATGAAATGAGTGACTCCGTAGACTATCCGCAATAATCCTGTAAAGGTCCCGATGTTTCACAATTGTTAAGTTCTGAGATATTGTTATTCAAAGTTATGGACCCTAAGTACTGGATCTTGCCACCACGATATCGTAGCTTGTCAGCCGCAAGACGTCTTGATAGTTTACCCGGTACTGAGTCATAATAGGCGAGTCCATTTCGTGGTATAATATTAAATGCTGAATTTGTCTGTTTTGTTTTGTCCTGTCATGCTTGTTATATTTGCCACGAATAAATTATTTGTATTTTGTATTTAATAGTTATTTATTTTTACACTAATTTGTAACGTTATTTTTAAACTTTTTGTACGTTTTTCAATGTTTCAAAAATGATAAGTTATTGTTAACTTTAAAAGAACCCATAATAACGAAAACTAAAAAAAAAATACCTTAAAAAGCTTAGCTTGTAGCTTGTAAGACATTTTGACCGCAAGCTAGCTTGTCGCGAGCTTTTGGGGAGTAACGACTCCGCGGACCCGAGTGCTCCCGAGAGTCGATCAAGGTCTTCGCCTCCGGCGTGTCTTCGTCGGTTGGAGTAGAACCCCAAAGGTGCCAGTTGGACTCTCAGCTCTGACTTGCCTTCATTGGCTGTCCAGAGAGGAGTCATCAAAGCTATAATACGCTTCATGAGTGGAAGTGTAAATTTTCGTAAGTCCGTAGTTGATGCACTGGCTGTAACACATACTTACTCGCTTTCATTTGCATCGGTGTATGTATGGGAGATACATTTACCCAGAAAATAGCGAATACTTTTACAGAAAACTCAATGGTAAGGGCGCTGGTGGCTGTTGACTGACAGTTGAGGTTATCTTCGTAAATTATTCAGATGATTTCTTTGTTCGTAATTCGAGCTTCTTTTTTTGCTGAAGGTAGGTTATTTAGCAGAGATTTTTCGCGATGTAATAAAACAGAAAATTGTGTAAAAATTTGAAGAGTTCGATTATTTATACAGCATAACCGGTCGATATTTTAATACAAGTTGTAACAAAAATAGTGGTGATACGTTAAAGGACCGATTCGATAAATATCTTATTCTGATTAGGAAAATGTACGAGAAAACAAAATTGTATGTAGCCATCGTGGAAAATGAAACATATTTTTCTCGTATTTTTGCTAATCGGTACCATTGAATGGGTTCTCTGGCTTTATTATAACCTTTATAGTATGAAGTGGTGTGAGTAACTGAATCATAAAATAATAAACTTTATATTACGATGAAACAAAACATGTATCTACCTACATAATCTTTGTTTATTTATAATATAATGGCGTCGCTTTATTCATTTGGTATAATTTCATATGAATTATTAAATACCAAAATGAATCAGAAATAAACGTTCTGTAATTATTATTATTTGGAATATGTTTGTTGTTTTATTATTCTGCCACGATCTGATATCTGGCATTTGTTTTTGTTTGTTATTTTAGAAAGTGATGAAATGGAGAGATTTGGGAAGGTGACACAATGTATTTTAACTACCGTCACTTTCAACTACTTTCAACTTACAATAGAATAGTTATATCGATTAGGATACATAGGACGTTGGGCAAGGCAAGGCTAGATATATGGGTCGCGTTCAGCGTTCAGCGTTTGCGAAAACGTGCGTCTTTCCTGTGGACATTGCGAAAGTTAACGGTTCTGGGACATACAAAATAGGTTTTGACTACATAATTCTTAAGAACCAGAAGTCACATATCTGTTTGTATTCGTGAAACAAGAAGATTAGGGTCTAGAACCTTAACTTTCATAAAACATTGTAATTTAGCTTATACGAAAAAATCTGTATCACTCATAATATATAACGTTGATATTTTTATAAAGTATAATCTCCTGATAACCAGAACATTCCAGAAGCGAAAGAGGCCTCAAGGTTTCGACGGCTAAGCATTTTGCGGCGCGAGACGAGCCCTGGCGCTGCGCCAAGCCTGTCAATTTGAGTTTGTTTTTTAGAGCAGAAACCTTCTTGCGGTAGTGCTGTGAAATGCCGTGTCGTGAGTATACTTGTTTAGTAGGTATACAATGGAAAATGATTTGAATACGTGTGTCCTCGGAGACGGTGATCAGGATGCTTAGCCAAGTTGCTAATCGCTTGCGCTTAGTAGCGTATCGTAGTTTTCCCTCTCTGTCACTCTTTCACATTAGTGCGACAAAGACAGGTGCCTCGACGATTGAACGTTAGCGATTGGCAACTTATCTTAGCGTCCTGATCACCGTATATTGCATTTTTTGAACTCCACTGACAACTAGCAACTGAATGATCCGGGTCTCGTCAAAAACAGACAACTTTTTAAATATTTATTTTATTTTTTGTCATATATTTTTCTGATAGGTATATTAGTATGAATATAACATGATGAAGATACACCATATAAAAATAAACGTAAACAAGTATACTCAAAACGCACGGCATTTTACAGGTAATTTGAATTGATATTATTTTATTCCGCAAGTATATATTAGCTTTTGAGTGTTTAAGATAACTTTAGGCTGAAAGCTCAGGTTTATAGATTAATCAAAAAAATATCTCAATTATACTTGTTAGCTACCACTTTATACTAAACAACGTCTATAGACGTCGACTAACTATGACTAAGAATAGTTGCCAGAAAGCGTTAAACTAATTTTGATGATTAAAACAGGCATGATTGCATGTGAAAATAAATTTAAGTATGAAGGTAATGGCATTTTCACAAACGGTTGTTGAAATCACCTTGTTATTTAATTCGGACAAGTTTGGGCTTGGTCTACTCAGGATCACGAGCTCTTTCGATTCTAATAGGAGAAAAAAATGTCCCTAAATGTTTTTTCCATTACGATACCGTTTTTTCATAGATGTTCAAAAACGGTAGCGTAATGGAAGAAATGAAAACTGTATGAAACTTATGGGACATATTTTTTCTCCTAACAAAATCGAATGAGCTCGTGATTCTGAGTCGAATAAGCCTAAACTTGACCAAATTAAATAACAAGGTGATTTCAACAACGGTTTGTGAAAACGCCCGTAAACGACATTCATTTGTGTGTGTCTATTTTCGAACATAAACAGGTAGGTTTCATAATGAAAGAACAATCTATTATCAACCAAACTTCAAAAAGTATAAGGAGGAAAAGAAGTTCTAAGAAATTGACTGAAGAAAAATATCTGCAGGTACGAAAGTTTCCTCAAATCCCATAACTTTTAATTGTATCTCGAAATCCGATAAAAGTATTGAACTCAGAAAGTACAATAGAACCTTTTATTAGCCATGAAATAATGACGGACTTGTTCAGACTTGTTGGTGAACATGATACATTGTACTACCGTTTACAAAAATCCCACCACCTATTATTATTATTATTATTTGGAGCCTGTTGTGTCCCACTGCTGGGCAAAGACTATTCCTTCAAGAAGGAGTCCAGTTCTTCCCGCCATCGCCGGCGTTGTCTACCAGATGCTCGATTCGAGTTTTCGGCTCCCACTTTGTGGTGATTTTGCCCCACAACTTATTAGGCATCCGGCAGACGTGTCCAGCCCAGTCCCACTTTAGCTTGGCCGCTTTCCGAGCTACATCAAGGATTTTGGTCTTGGAGCGCAGCGTGGTGTTTCGGACTCGATCTACCCATTTAACACCTAATAAATGCTACGCTCCATGGCTCGTTGGCAAACCCCGAATTTAGACTTCTGGGCTTTGGTCAAAGACCAAATTTGTGCACCGTAGATGAGAAATGGAAGTATACATATCACCACCTATGTCTTTGGATATTTAAGGAGGTAAATACTCATAATCGCCACGCTGAGTAGGTTTGGCGATCGCTGTAGTGTAACATCTACTATGATGACGTTCCAGTACTCAAATATATATGTAAAATAACGTGGTAATAGTATTTTTTTACAAGCCGCTGTAAACCTTATATTTTTTTACTTACTGTTGGATTAAAAAAACAATTCACGATTCTCGAAATAGTGAATACAAAAAAATCTGTCGAATTGAGAACCTCATTCTTTTTGAAGTTGGTTATAAAGTTGTTCATTGCGATTTCGGGATTGACCTTTCGATACGTTTTTCTGAACTACATAACTGTATAGTCAACAAACAATATGATCTACTTATTAGAGTCGAAAAGTGTCAAACCACATTTTTTGCGAACAGTACCTATAATACAGTTAACAAAAATGCGGTCTACTATAAATTTTTGACTTTATTACAACTGATTAGAGTCAAAAAGTGGTAGTGCACATTTTTGTTGACTGTACAGTCGCTAAAGGCTGACACTCACGTACAGTTTGTACACGAAGACGTTTTACACAACTTGTTTAAGATTCTGGCGCTGGGTGCTGCAAATGTATTTGGGGAATATTCTGAACGTGCAAGCAGGATGTATTCAATTGATAAATGCGATAATATAAAGCAGAACTACGGAAAGACATATGTGATGAAATTTAACAATATAAGGGATTTTCTATTTTTAGAAATCAGTCATGATCGTTTTGGGTTGTTAGGAGTCAATGCTGCTGTTTTAAAAATACATTGTTTGACCTAACAAGGATAGGGTGTGGTTCTTTGAATATTATTATAACATCCATAATGGATAGATACTTTAATATACTATATTATAGAGAGCCACGACCAAGTAACAAATATTCGTGATAAATAAATGTACAATCTGGGATTCAAACCCGGAAATTCCAACTTTGTAGGCGGCGTCACTACTAACTAGGCTACGGAGGCTGACAAAACATATACGATTTATTAGATCGAAAGTTGAGATGTACCAAATATCCTTCGTACAATCAATTCGTAGTATATATGATGTTATTTTTTTGTTCTATTATTCGTTTAATCAACTTTGGAGTCATGTCCGTATTATTGCAAACAATGATGCATGTTTGTTCGATATCTGCTTATGAGATAAGCCAAGACGGTCATTATTAATTCCATATTTATAAAATAGTCGCGCACTGTACAGTTACAAAAATATCCAAACTCTTGGAAATACTTTCAAATCAAATCAAAATTATTTATTTCAAATCTTATAAAGATTCATACATTGTTAGATTAATAAATATACTTAAAATTAATTAAGGTTAGTGCCATTTTTTTAATACAATAAAAATACAATAATCTACTAAACACACACAAACAAAACTACAGAGGTCATCTAGATACACCATTTCTCAACATCTGTTGCTACCACATGCAGATCGTTCCAGTGTTTTATCAATGGTGCATCTATATTACCTGCTAATGTACTAACTTTCAACCTTGTTTCCTAACGACGTGGTACATACAAAAAACATACTTGCTGAAATTTATTTAAATTGGGATTTGGGATTTACCAGAATATCCACCCCAGCGTCACGTCCTCTCGTGTGAACTGGCAGGAATCCAGATCTGCATTTAAGGCTGTATTTTCCACGAGTCTTATGATAAATTAGTTTTCCTCTTAACAGCGTTTCGGGTCTTTTGGATGTTGCTAAACTAATTAGTTGCCAGTTCTTGGCATGGCTTAATTTGGGGATAAATTTGAGTGTATTTTCAGCGAGGCGATATGGTAATGCCCGTTTATTAAGAGGGTTTATGTCGCTGCGACGGTATTTTGGCTGATAAATATTATTCAAAAGGATTCTTAAGTCGGTCGATAAATATTTGAGGATTATGAAGTGACTAATGATTAAAGTGATATTTCTTAATTACTGTTCTATGTGTCTTCATCCTTGTTTCTTTGTTATAAACGATTTATTATTGTCATAGTTGGAAAATGTGGTTTTGGTACCTACCGCAAAAACGTTTAATGTTGGAATACATTATCTAGGTATTTAAAATTTTTGTAGGCTTACGTTTATTAATATTAATAATAAGCTGTCCTCAGTTTGACGAAGTATTATTATGTATAGTAATGTAAGATTATTGTATTAAATAAAAAATATAATGGAAGGTTGTACCAGAGTTTAGAAAAAATCACTATGAACTGTTTAGGTTACAGAAATTGTTAAAAAGAAAAGCTCTCTATTGACACAGCAATCAACATGATATCGATAGTTAAAAATTAATTTCCAAAGTCGTTCGAAAAATTGTAAAATGATTGTTTAATCAAAAAAATAAAAGAAGTTAAATATTACGTATCCATCTTTTGCATATTTGTCTTTTATCGTCACTACTGCGCTAAATACTATTCAGCCTATTGCTGTATTTTTTAGGTTTTCATACTCAAGTGTATTGTTGCGTGGCGGTCCTACATTTCATTCATATTATTATTTTATATATAAGTAGGTAATATTAAATGTTACATTCATTCATAATAGAAGCTGGTAGCATTGCTTGCTTTTCCAGTCAAAGAAATCGATTATTATTAAAATGCAATCCAACACTGTATTGAACCTTCATCAAAAACATCACGTTCCAATATTTTTCAATATAAACAATTACCACGCACGGGCGCGGCGAAATATAATAACGGCAAGATACGGAATCCGTGCCATCGGGTCTGATGAAACGCAATATTGTCCCGATTAATGCAATATCGAGTTCACGGCGCAGGCTGTGCGGAAAGTGATGGCGTCTGGCAGCATAATACGTGCATACATGTCACGTGCCTTTACTTGAACAAATGCTACCCATTTGAAGCCTCAAAGGAGATTGACTTAATATGATCAGGAATAGTAAATTTACATAGAACAATGAAGACATAATTCTGTGACTGGATAAATAATAATATGAAAATATCATAAGGCAAAATAAAGGGAAAATAAGGGGAAGACCTAAAAGACCTAATAATAGTAGAGACTGAATAAAAGATCACATATTGCACAAGTGAGAGAGAATTAATCTGCAACCACACATAACAAGAAGTTAAGATGGAGGCTTCAAATAGATCCAAATGGAAACTGATGAAACAACATAGGAATATACTCTCTTAATGTTGATAATAATGATAATATAATCTTAAGAGTTTATAAAATATATATTTGTAATCTTTGTAAGTATTTGTAAGCAAGCATGCTTTTAGTTATGTCAATTTATGTAAAAATATGACTATGCGGAAGTTGCATTATTTTGAATAAAACTTGTGTTTTTTCATCTTAGAAATACTGTTTCATCTATTTAGTTGTACCTACAAAGATTTCAAGACAAACACTAATGTAGCCCTGTTCTCTAGCTCTATTCACAGCAAAAATTCTTTATTTATTTACTTTTGAAGCAAAATCGTGATGAGATGGCGGCAAAAATGATTTAAAAGGTCATATAAGTCACAAAAGTCAAAAGTACGCAACTTCTGTATCAATAAACTTATAAACGAATTAGTAACTGCTGTCATAAACACATTCTTAGTAAGATTCTCCAATATTTTCATAAACAAATACTTCAAAGTGCTTGTTAAAATTTCATAAGTCTAATTTTCAAATTATCAGTGTTTAATTTACTTCATTCAATATTCGATGAACAAACAGTTTTGGACTCCAAATCTCTCAGCGTTGTTTATTTACGCACTTGCCTAATAATTCCAGACAAAGCAATAAAAATAACCAACGAAGCACATTAGGGAGGTAAAAAACTGAATGTATATCTTCGGATCATATCTCATTCGAATTAATAATACTGGCATTTTTCCAACGAATGGTAAAAAAATGCCGGTCGGCCCAGCTGGCGAGGTACATGTACTTATATTATATCCTCCTATTGTACCATTTGTATTGTATACGTTGTCCACATTGTCGAGACCCTCCCCATACCCTGGTTTTTGCGTGTTCATAAATCGTTTTGGGAAGCGCTGCGGGGTCAGGATACACTGGTAGATGGTGGTTTGTGGGCCATCCCATCAGTTTCTTCATTACGGTACGAAAGAAAAATGCTTCTTGTCACAAATAACGTCATTTTTTACCGTCCACGTTTTTGTAGTATACGGAGATCTCAAATACAAGTATTTGTTTATAAATATTACACGGATTTAAAGCCAAGGCACACCGGATATGTATATGCGGTGCATAATTTGCTACAAATAATGAAAAATCAATAATCCGAGTACTTGTCAATCATAAACTCCTCTTCAACATCATCATTTCAGCCATAAGACACTACTGAAAATAGGGCTCCGCTTTTGACATCCACATACATAGGATGGATTCGATCTTTATTCTCATAAGGTCTGCAATAGCAATACAAATGCATAAGGTGGTCTGTCCATAGTGCCCATGCGGGTAATGTAGGAAACATTGCTTTTATCATATCTTGGGCTCCACTCGAACAATAAAAAAAAAGTAAAATCATACCCAAGTGCCCTTAGACGAATACATGAGATAGTTAAAATATTTTAACAATTTTGCTGTTGCTCGCATACACAGCTGTAGAAATTGAATTGGAGTATTACTCGCATAAATAATAATATTGAACTGAAAACTTGTGTCACAAATCGGAAATGCATTATGAGATTCTCATATACGATATTTTAATGACACCACTGTAAACAAATATAATATTTTCGAGCCAGTAGAATGACAGCAAAGCGAATTTCGATAATATGTCGAATTGACGATAATCACAATGCATATTATCATTTATCTTCATAGATATATAAATGAAATGAAGGAAAGTAGACCATAGTTACGCAGAAAACATCTTACGCATCATTAGTTAAAACTTTTAGTGACATTGACATTAGTTATAGGTTTTTTTACCATGATGTTCTGTCACTTTACAAGTTACTTCCGTTTTTTTCTTTTGAAAGCAAGTTACTTCCGTTACTTTGCATTCCTAGGACTGCTAAGTTGTTATGAAATGCCATAACATATTAAGTTCAGTCACCTGACCAACGACATGGTACTTCCTGGTCAAATTTGACGTACGCGATGTCAACATTTCATTGCAAGTTTGAGAAAACTATTTTCATATCCAAACTCGTCCGGCATTTCATTGTTCTTAATCGGTATGTCGGAAGAATGTCTCATTACCGGTACAATAAAGAAACTACGACACAAGCCAAACAATAGATCGCTGCACATCGGGCAGCTTGCCTCTATATCTGTTTCCTCTATTTACTATTACTCTCAGCTACCCTCTTTGGCTTGGATGAACCAATTGTGTTTTTCGATTGGGAGTTTTATAGTGATGGTTATGTTTGATGAAAGTATTTTTTTTCTGAAGGTGTTTTATAGTTGCCGATTTCTAAGAGTTTTAACTTTTGACAGTTATAGATTAATCCTTATTAATACGAGGGTAAGGCCACCATTTTTCCGATAACTAGTCTTAACGTCATATATATAAGGCTCATTTCTTAACTGTCTACAGTTCATTCTTAGAAATCTTCAAGTATATATATTTTTTTTGTGTTTTAAAGTGCTACTAGTATACCTACACCTACGTACGTGAATTTTTAGATTTATAAAGAATGTTTACACATTTTCGAGTTTCACAAAAAAAAAACTACTCAGCAGTATCAACAAAAATCTTGTGTTTCTGTTAATTCCGACGAAAACCTGCTAACTAGATACTGTAACACACACGGCTTTCGTAAAAAGCACCAAATTAGCGCTCATGGAAATAAAAATACGTGCACACTCAAAGAGACTGCACGTTTCTCTTTGCTTAACAAAATGGCAAACAAACGTACAATAAAGAGTACCAGCCAAGTACAAAATATATCTTTGCCGTATTCAGCGTCCGAATTCCCAGCGCTGTAGCACTGCAAATATTTTTCAATGGCGCTGAATTCTCCCGATGGACACAATGCGACTAAAAACAAATCTCTTAAAGAAACAGTGCGGTTCATCCAAGTATATTATTTGAAAGGCTGCGGAATCCCTCGCGCATTGTATAAATGACAGAAAACAATCGGTCACCGTTCGAACAAAGGAATCGTTCTTAGGCATCAGTATTGTTTACAATATAGATCGATTACGCCTTATTTCGAAGTCGTAAGCGTTAAATTCGGTTAGCTGGACAGCTGACCACATTTTGCTCTCATAAATATGTAGACGATCGGTTGGTTATTGTTTAGTTAATGGTCGCAGAAGTAATGGCGTGGAAAAGGTTTGCTTGTTTGCTTTTTTCTCAATGTTGTGTACACAACCTTTTTGTACGGGTTATATTAACATTATGATAATCGTTTAATGGAGTCCTCACTGGATTATGGCTGAAAGCGTTTGTTTTTAGTCTGTTTGCTAGACCTAACTCATTTTTTTGGTATTTGTTTTTCATAATTTTGTTCATAAATTAAATTACGTTACAATTTTATCGCTGGTTGATCAAATTTAAAATCTAGTTTAACTTCAATCAAGAAATCAAACTGAACAGTGTTTTTTTGCAATAGTGTACACAATATTGTTTGGATTATGCTATGAAATTGTTTCTAATTAGTTGTGAAAATGCCCACTTTTAACATGTTTGGAATTAACTTTCATAAACAA
>JALPQI010023591.1:0-16450 GCA_025490895.1 Thaumatotibia leucotreta
ACACTTTTGCACCTAAGTGTATATTTGATAGCGACTGTACCTGTACTCCGGTCCGACTTAAGAACTGTCAAATAAATAAACAAGGGTGTGAAGGGAAACATTGTGAGGAAACGAGAATAATCCCAATTAAATATGGCCTAGTTTCTGCTCTGAGTTGGGAGATCTACTAGCCTAGCCAAGCATATGATTTACTATGTACTGTGACCTTATAGAACTGGATGGTTACACAAGTTGCCAATCGCTAACGCTTAATCGTCAATCGTAAACGAAAACCAGCTAACTGTCTTTGTCGCACTAATGAGAAAGAGTGACAGAGAGGGAAAACTACGATACGCTACCTACTAAGCGTTAGCGATTTGCAACTTGGCTAAGCATCATGGACGTCTAACGCCAGCTCAAAAATGCCCCCAAATCAATTGTTCAATTGTGCCAAGATGGGCAGGACATAGCGATTTTCCACCGTGCATATTTCGGCGCAACATCTGTGACAAATGTGTATAGAATAGGGTATAGCCAATCAAAACTTTGATGGACCAATCACAACGATTTTTAAATGGCGGTTGAAGTTTTTATAGGTTGATATTGAAATTTACCGTGATGCATTGAAGAGGGGTGACACTTGACAACTAAAATTTAGGACCGTTTTTGATATGCAATTTAATATGGCAAGCGGCTTCTATGTTTTATTTGTTCGTAGACTATGTACTACTCGTATACGATGAGCGATAAGTCACGTGACCATAATAATGTAGGTCACATGACTTTTTGTTCGAATCTGTCATTCTCATACATTTATTGCTTATCGCTTATCGTATACGTTTGTAGAATGGTATCTTGGCTAGGTTGCTGGCTTGCTACCGCGAATACCATAGTTCGTAAGTTTCGGGGATTTTGTCTCTGTCACTCCAACAAAGGCGTCATTAGAGTGACAAAGAAAAATCCCTAAAATTTGCGGATTTCGTAGTCTGCGGTGGGGCCGAAGAGTGTTTAACGTGGTTTACTTTTTAATATGCGAATTCATTACCATTTTATTTTCAACTATTTTATTTAATAAATGCAAGGGCCCCAGCGCACGCAAATTGTTTGCTGAGATCGCGAAACGTCTGGTTGACGTATCTAAAGACCGAAGAGCTGGCGATTTCCTCGCACAACGCATCAGAGTGTTGCGATACAACGAGGAAATGCCGCCAGCATCCTCAATCCAATGCCACAAGGGCCAATCTTAGATATAGGTTAGGTTAAGTAGATTAGTTAAATTTAATCTATGTGCATAAATTGTAGTTTTGAAAATAAATATTTTGAAAAAATCTATGCAGAATGACTTGATTTTCGGTAGAAATCTGAAATATTTAAATGACCTTTCCTACTTACTAGGTAGGTACCTACTTATGTCGATTTGTATTGGACGGATGTTTATAAAAATATTTTGTATGGTGTACTTAGGTTATTCAAGGTATTTTAAAATTTTAAGCTTGGTAGCTCTGGCACCAGCTTTAAAAGAGTACTGTGCGCAGAAAAAGTATCGGTAATTCAATACCTCACAGAATAAAACACAAAATGCTCTTAAGTTTCTTTCCCTTGTCGCTTTTACGATCTATCTGATGCTTTACATTGTTACAACAAGTTGCAAGTTTAGGTAGTTAGAAACTTCGAATTCAAGTAGGAGTTAATAGAAATACGTCTCGCCTGTCTAGTTGTATAGTTGTATAATGTGTATTTTGTGTTGTATAGTTGCATAAAGCATATGTTTTACTTCACTTCATCAGCCTATGACAGTCCACTGCTGGACGTAGGCTTCTCCTATTAACTATGCTTACAGACGCATTAGGGAGGTAAATGCCCATAACCGCCACGCTGGGCAGGTGGATTGGCGATCGCAGTAATGTGTTCGCTACGATGACGCTGCTGCCCATTATCAATCTTTTATCAAATAATGGTCAGTGACACTTCAATCCCTTAGTCAACTCTTACGACACCCGCAGGAGGAGTTGGGGTGGTGACAAATGTATTCTTACTGCCGTCACCACACGGTGTATAGTTTTTTTCAAAGCATATGTATTTTCGTTTATTTCATCAAAAGCAATTGAAAATTTAAACGTGTACTTAATGAGTCTCACGTTAGTTATTCGAATTATAACTGACGTGAGACTCGAATATATTTAAAAATTTAGTAAAACGGATTACTCACGTAATGTAAGTCGAGAATTACGATCTTTTAAATGGATCAAAACATGTCGAGCAATATTTGATTTAAATTACGTGGATAATTCGTTTCGCTAAATATTTAAATATGTATAAGTAATATCTTATCAATTTAACCCAGAATTTACAGATTCTATAATAAGTAGGGGACTCAAAGACACGAGATACAAATATCTTTGCTCTCGTGTGATACATACAACTTTTCACCTCAGCGGCAAGAACATAATTATTATAATACACCCGTTCGTACTAAACAGAGGTACAAAAAATTAAAAAGTTAGTTTTGCTCACTCTCGCAGCAAAATTGCATTTTGCTCACTAGTTTCAAGCAGCAAAACCGCCATGTTCGAGTCGCTGTGGTGGAAAGATATTTTTAATTGTTGACCGTACCGATCGGCTGACGGCACAAATCGGATTAATGGATTGCCCGCGCGCACTTTGTCTTTGTAAGTGTCAACGACTGGCTCCTTCTAGCTAATTTATAAAAGCAAATGTTTTCTTTCACTCCTTAAGTGTTTAAAAACTTCAATTGCTCTTATGTTTGTTTTAAAAGGTCGTTCGTTTTATCGGTTCAATTCTATATAGTATCTTGTTTGTTCTTTGTTTCGATAGCGTTGGTTGCGAAAAGTTAAATTAATTTTTACTTGACAATGCGTATATAAAACATTGCGTGCATTTGAAAGTGAGTATTATAAGGCTGAGATTTGAACTTAAGTTTAGTAATTTAAATATTAAGATAGTATAAATATTAAGTTTTTATTGATTTTTTAACAAATAAGGGTCTCAAGAGTAAAGAATAACGAGATAATCAGATAATCGAGAATGAAGAATAGAATAGTTTCGTATTTTATTCGTATACTTTGTAATATTTAACTAAACAAAAACAAAAAGTAACATAGCAAAAAGCAGAAATAAACAAAGCCACGGAATGACCTCATCTATCGTAAGCCAGCGCTGATAATAATCAAACTTTATCAGCCTTTGACAGTCCACTGCTGGACGTAGGCCTCTCCTATTAACTATGCGTATAGACGCATTAGGGAGGTAAATGCCCATAATCGCCACGCTGGGCAAGTGGATTGGCGATCGCAGGAATGTGTTCGCTACGATGACGCTGCTGCCCATCATCAATCTTTTATCAAATAATGGTCAGTGACACTTCAATCCCTTAGTCGACTCTTACGACACCCGCAGGAGGAGTTGGGGTGGTGACAAATGTATTCTTACTGCCGTCACCACACGGCTAAAATAATCAAAGCTATAGAAAAATGCCATCCCAGAGGCCCATTTTACTATTTGTTGAGCTACATGTCACTTCTGCTCTTTCTTTAAGCCTAGAAAATGTTTTATATTTCTCTTACATTAAAATTCCAATGAAACCCCATATAAAGTTGTAATCAAATTTGTTATCCCATCCAAAGCCAATTAGACTCCGGCCTAATCATACATCCAAAGCCGAAAACAAAACACGGTCGGAAAACCTCAAGGCAAACGAATTTGCGCTTCACTTGATTCTGCCCACCATTTGCATATCAAGGACTGTTTACTCTTTGGTTTTGTGAACTGGGCAAGTCAATTTTTAGAGCCTGTTATTTATAGTGCCACTTACTTATCTGATCCGTTAACGGTAACGGTGCTGTTGAGTTTAGTATTGTCTCTACATAACATTAAGTACAGACGTCGCTAGTGATTAGTTTCACAATACCATTGACTAAATTCGCTGTGATTCACGGAAGTTCGTCTGGTGTAATTGGAAGCACGTTGGACCGGTAATCCAGAGGAAGCGGGTTCGAATCCCGTGACAACCAGAGTCTTTCGCAGTTGATTTTTTTTATGGTAAGCACATCTGTTACGACATTGTGGGATATATTATTTTTTATATTCCCGGTTTTAAACAGTGTCTCTAAAGGTGCATTCAGACCTAACAAGCATTCGCTATTCTAACCCCCTACTCTACGAAAATCGATCGTTACACAAATCGTGATTCGTTGATTTCGAAGAGTGGGGGATAGAATAGCGAATGCTCGTTTGGTCTGAATGCCCTTTTAAACGATTTTGTATTGTGTTTATCATATTATATAAATAACTATTTTTGGACATCTTAACACAAATCGACCAGGTCCCACGGTTAAATACTTAGACAGCAATGACCAAAGAACAAATATGTGATAAATAAATACACAAATAATGCCCTCGCCAGGATTCGAAACCGAAACCTCCAGCTTCGTAGGCAGGGTCACTACCAACTAGGCTACGAAGGCAGACAAAATTTAGAAAATTGTTTACTAAACACAAGTAAGGATGAACGCAGATGCGGTATCATACCATAAATAAATTATACCTTTGATAAATAAAATTGCATTTAAAACAATTTTTCGACTAATTAAAATCGCAGTGTCCCAAAGAAAGACTAACTAGAAGGTATTTTTTTAAATATATTTTTATTAACTCATACAAAACATTTAAATACGAAACTATAGGCGTTCTGAGAATTTAGACAAGTTTCTGGACCTGACGCCTCAGTGCTGCTGCCCTGGTGAGCGTCATTTCAGAAAACCTTCATTAAAATTAGTGTATGCGATTTTATAGGTGTTGTAATGTCTTCATTGTTTTACATATTGTAAATTTTATCATAATATACAAATAATGCAATTATTACTATATTATCTTTCTTACTCTTGTTTATTACAGGACCCAACATTTCATGGAGGTACTATTTCAGCGAAGTATCGACATTGATGAAACTTGACCCAGTTTCCGAAGTTATGAATCCGTTACCGACAGTTGCCAAGTGCTTCGGAGGTGGCGACAAATTGGAAGCTTTGACGAGCTGTTGCTTTAGCTACTTTACCAGAACATTAGTTATTCAATTATTTTGTTGAGCGTGATGTTTTTATGGTACCTATACTTTACGGTAAACAAAATATTACATGGACCGCTTGACATCATCATCAGCCTTTCTCAGTTCACTGCTGGACGTAGACCTAACTATGCGTCTATTAACATTGAGAGGTATTCATATTCAATTATTCATAATATTTGTGATATTACATGTCATTTGTCATCAAATTTTTACATAATAATATAAAGAAAAAGTACATTGTAACAATAAACAACAACAATATTTTATATATTTTTATTAGCCTGGTTTAGTGTCCTACTGCTGGGCAAAGGCCTTTCCTTTTTTCCTGTAGGTATATGTTTGCCGTATGCACCCAGCAAGGTGGGCCAAAATGGTTTCAGACTGGGATCCACAGGAAACCTTGGATGATGCTGGCCGGCATTGGCAGACCGAGAAGAAGATGGCGGGACAACCTGGACGCATTCTATCCAAATTGCCCAATGGAGAAACAACAATAATATTCAGCCCAAAATAAATATCGCCATTATCGCCACGCGGTCAATTGGCGAACGCAGTAGTTTAAAAACTACTATACTACTACTATATGATGGGCAGCAGTAGTAGTATTACAGTGTAAACACTGTAATACTACCACTGCTGCCCATCATCAATCTTCAGCTACCAACAGGCTTGCGCCACTTTGATCCATAAGTCGACTCTTACGGCCACAAGAAGAGTTGGTAGGTAGACTATGAATTAGATACCGGTATTTACTCCATACAAAAGAACGGTTCTTTTTCGTTCATCGCCATATAAATTCTTTGTTAATGGAGTCATTAAAAAATACGATGTAGTTGATTATATAAAATATAAACTACATTAAGAGTGGGCACCTTTGTGTCGGTGGAGTCGCGGATCGGGCTTAGCTCTTTAGCTAAGCCCGGATAGAACAGCGAATGCTCTTTTGGTTTGCATGAACCTTTGTTCATGCAGACCAAAAGAGCATTCGCTGGTCTATCCCTCTACTCTACGAAATTCTATCCTTACACGAAACGTGATTCGTTGATTTCGTAGAGTGGGGGATAGAACAGCGAATGCTCTTTTGGTCTGCACGCACCTTAAGGGGTGGTACTTATTTTTAAAATATGGTTAAGATTATTTTAATTTTAGGATATCTTTAAGATTAGTTAAGATAAGTTTACTGTAATGGAATGATTCATTAAGAGTATAAAACATGTTAAAATATTGGACTACTTCGAGGTTTTTCTAAAAAAAAACCTGGATTCTTCTTTCGCATTCTTCCGATGCGTGGATGAGACACAAAAACATTCTTTAGATTGCCCCAAATGAAGGAAAGTATTATAGTCCCTTAAGCACATTTACATAAATTAAACCACTGACCTATGTAATTCAATAGGATTAAATCCATTCCATGTGAGTTCAAATTAAATTCTCACAATGAATAAATTAGGTCCGATTTTACGGTACAGTTAGAACAATGGTTCTCAAACCCTTTTGTTTAAAAGTGTAAGTATTGTTCGAAATTAAAATGGTACGAAAATTGATGGTATGAATATGTTCATAATAATATTAATAATGTTGGAAGAAAGGGAAGGTCGAAATTAAAGACTTATTAAAAAAATGTTAAAATTGATTAATGTTGATTGGCGTAAGCCAGAGAGGCAGAAAGCATAAATCTCTTTCTATCGAACTCTCTTGTATAACAAATTAAAGGCATAATTTTTATATCACATAATTAAAGACCATATTGTCCATTTTATCCTTAGTGTTTTATCAACCTACCCAAAAAAAGTTTTTTAGTTTTAAAAAAGTCTTACCTAAAAGTCCGCATTGTTTGTTGTATACTGCTGTATTTTCTTGTCTTCAATTTACGTATATTATCGGCCCACTTTTTTTTAAGACAAAATTTTCTACTCTGTACAATGGTGAAGAGGCTAGAATGCATTTTTTTTATTTGCAGACGCAGATATATGGGTAAAAGCAAATATGACATGCTTGGAGCAAAACCTGTATGGTATAACGGTTTGGATGCTAGAAAGTTGTTTACCATAAGACAACTAAAGATGAAATAATAAGCCTACCTAGATGTTGGTTTGCCGTCATTTAAAACGTTAGGTTAGGTCGATCTCAAGAAGTTACTACCGGAGTGGTTTTACTTATACCTCCAGCGTCATCTCGTTAAAGCTGGATGTAGTTCGACACACACATATTCCCCAATCGGCTCCTTTAATCAGTGACCGGAACCGGTATTTACTCCATACAAAAAAAATCGGTTCTTTTTTCGTGCTTTTTCGTTCTTCGGTATATAAATTCTAAGTTAATGAAGTAATTTAATAATACGATATTATAAATTACATAAAATATTGAGTAGATAAAGTGTATGAAACATTTTAAAATATTGGGCTATTTCGAGGTTTTCGTAAAATAACGGTTACGGTCCCTGCCTTTAGTAATTCAGTAAGAAAGAAAATGTATTTCTAAGTACGTTTCAGTTTCACCCATTCTTCAAATTATAGTGTACCTTCCTAACTAACTACCAAACTTATCATGGCCATTGTTTGAGAACCGCTGACTTAGCCGGTGTTCAGACTTAGTTCCGATCCGCAGAGCCAAGCTTAATTAATAATATATTGGATAGAACTTCGTTGAAGCACTATATATTTTAAGGGTCAAGTTTTATCTAGAATGGGACTGGATCTGATTAAGAAATAATTATCAGTACCTTTTCGACATAGAATAGATAAACTCTATTTAAGCTGCTTGCAGTAGAAAAAGGCAACAAATTAAAAAAATAAGTAGGCGGAAGGAGTTGATTGTGCACAGATTTTTCTTTATTTTGCTGCCTCTGCCGCGAACTACGAAATCCGCAAATTTCGTGGATTTTCTCTGTCACTCTAATGACGCCTTAGTTGGAGTGACTGAGACAAATCCCCGAAATGTACGAACTTCGGTGTTCGCGGTAGCAGGCCTGACAACCTGGTTGGACAGAGTATAGATGATTATTATATTCACATAAAATTATGAGAAGTTACAAGGAATAAAAAAAGAACAGCAGGCTTAGCACATGATTGGTGCGACAGTATTTCGCCGAGAGATAGACTTCCCGTCTTCTACTTTTTAAATAAAAGGACCGGATAGCCTTTATAAGCCATTTTATTTTATTTTATTTTATTTTATTAGAAGACCAACAGCTGTGACATACAATATTATACTTAATTCTAGGATACAATTATGAAGCCAATTATAGGTCTCCCTGACTGATACAGAAAAAACTTTACGGATTAGCATAATTAGTAGGTACTAGATATAACTAGGTATTAAAAAAACAATACTTTAAATGTGTGTGTATGCATGTCTATTTCTGTGTTTGTTCCACCCTAATTGAGACTACAATTAATTTTATGCGCTATAGAACTTTTGAATGTTTTTTTATTGTTATGCAAAAATATATCGATATCGCCAAAATTATCATTGTAAGTTTTACTTATTCTATATATGACAGAATTTCTACTGTAGTTAGTGCGATAGTTAGGCAAACTAAGAAGGCGTTGGTGTCTGTTATTCGGTTTAGGTGTAAAGTATTTCATTTCTGCTATAAGGTTGGGGCAATCAATACAACCCTTGACCATATCATACAACAAGCCCATGTCTAACATTGTTCTTCTATCCTCTAGGCTCATCATGTTATACCTCTTACAGCTAATTCTGTAATTGACAGGTGTTTGTTTAGTGCGGTAATTAAGGTACTTTAAGAATCTCTGTTGCAGTCTTTCAAGACGTGTGCGGTAGTTAATTATGTTAGATGCGTACTCTAGAATACTGCGTACATACGCGAAATAGACAACTTTAATGCAGTCAGGATCGTGAAATGCCTTACATACTCTCATTAGAAAACCTAAGTTCTTAAAGGCTTTATTTATTATAGAATCAATATGGTCGGACAATAACATTTTACTATCTAATAATACTCCGAGGTCTCTTATTACATTAACCCTTTCCAAGACAATGTTATTCATAGTGTAATGAGCATGTATTGGTGATAGCTTGCTGGAGAATGTTATTACTTGACACTTGGATGCGTTAACCGTTATTTTGTTTCTGGTATAGTAATGTACTAATGAATCGAGGGTTTTTTGCAATAGATGGCAGTCTGAGGAATCTTTAATTTTTATGAATATTTTTTTGTCATCAGCGTATAACAGATGTTGTACAGGCGATTCTATACAGGTATATATATCGAATATATAAGCATTGTAAAATAATGGACCTAAGTGTGATCCCTGAGGAACGCCTGATGAGACGTAAATATTGTCCGATTTGAAACCGCCGATTGTAACAATTTGTGATCGGTTAGACAGGTAGGATTCAACCCATCTTAGGAGACAGCCATGTATGCCCAACTTTTCAAGTTTAGCTAATAATATAACATGGTCTACACGGTCAAAGGCTTTCTCGAAGTCTGTGTACACTACATCCACCTGTCCCCCTCTGTCCATGTTTCTTAGGATGTAATTAGTGAATTCGGCAAGATTTGTTATTGTAGATCGACGCTTCAGAAAGCCATGTTGATTAGAGCCAATACCTTGCATTATTGTAGGGTAAATGTGGTTATACACTATTTTTTCAAATATTTTACTAAATACGTTTAAAATCGAAATAGGGCGGTAGTTTTCGATAACTGTTTTTGATGAATTTTTATGAACTGGAACCACATTTGCTTCTTTCCATTTATCAGGAAAAACACCCTCCGCTAGGGAGCGGTTTATTAATAATGATAATGGAACAGAAATTGTTTTATTATGTATTTCGAATAAAATATGGGACAATATTATCAGGACCTGCTGATTTATTCGTATCTACTATACTAAGTAGCTTAGCGACAGTGTTAGTGGAGACGACGACTTCGCCGATCGCGTACTCGTCACCCACAGTAGGAATATTCAAGTTACTTATATCATAACAACTGCTCGGATCTACATACATCGTTTTGAAAAAAATTATAAACTCATTACAAATGTCTGCGCCGTCACTAAAAGATTCGTTTCCGTAGGTCATGGTCTTAGGATAATTAGAGAACCCTCGCATTGATTTTATATAAGTCCATATCGACGCTGGAAAGCAAACACGTAGTAACCAACACAAGGTAAAATTTTTTTTATTGCACTTTTGGAATCTTCGATTTTTTCCGCGTCGATTGGTGCCATCCGCGTGCCGATATGATGACAAGCAAGGAAATTAGGAACTACAATTTTTCCCCATTTTTCTTGAAATGTATCCCCCAAACACGTAGTAAGTAGCAAAAAAACCTCTGTTATTAAATAACATCAAAGCATTTACAGCACTTAAAACCGCCCTTTGTTCTGACGACGATGCTGGTTACTACGTGTTTGCCGCTCATAGATTTGAAAGTCTTGCAGTTACGCCATTTGGCAGGAAATAATATTTTGGCTAGCAGTATCAAATTAGATAATCTTGTCTTTTACTGCATTTACAAGGATCACGTAAAGCTAGCTACTTAATAATTACTTCACTTTTGTAGGGTGTAGGGGCTTAGATTCGCGCGCCTTAAAACGTTTCAACGTGGCAGTCGCCGCCATTGCGCATACGCTTGCGACGTCACTCAGTGCGGTCCGCGGAGCGAAAGTGAGTCGAAGGGTTTGGAATTTTGAAACATTATAACGAGAATTTTGCCTAAAGTGATTACTGATTAAAATAAAACTATGAAAACGGATAAAGGCACGTATATTAATTAAATTTAACTTCATTCTGGCTAGTTATTCATTATTTGTCAGCCTCTGTAGCCTAGTTGGTAGTGACCCTGCCTACGAAGCTGGAGGTTCCGGGTTCGAATCCCGGCGAGGGCATTATTTGTGTATTTATTTATCACAAATATTTATTCCATGGTCATGGCTGTCTATGTATTTAAGTATCTATATGTATCTATCTATTATATATATCGTCGCCTGGTACCCACATCACAAGCCTTAATTGAGCTTACCGTGGGACTAGGTCGATTTGTGTAAGATGTCCCAAGATATTTATTTTATTTATTTATTCCGACGTTTCGAACATTTTATAGGGGTTCGTGGTCTGCGGGAGACATAATCGAGGAAATTTGATAGATCTACCTACATCTAAATAAGAATGATAAGTACAAAACTACCCACAAAGAATATACTAAACCACAGACAATACATTTTAAGGGATGTAGATATTACAAATATTGCAAATGAAGCTAGTTATTCATTATAAGTATTTTCAAAATGAAGACAAAAACAAAATAAATAATCTACGCCGGTTCTATCCCTACACCTCTGACCTGAGAAGAAATCCCTTCTTTTGTATGATTGTATTGTTAGGAAGGTATCCCAATTTTGGGACCGGCAAGAAACTCAGCGGGACACATCTATTAAAAAAACATTTGTAGTACTTCTTAAGATCCACATGCACTAAACCGAAACATACATACTATTTACATACATACGTATTTCTTATTTGTAAAAATTGCCTGTACTAAAAAGCTCAATACCGTCAAACCCATTAGCCTCACGGTCTGTGCGAGCCTGTCTGCTCCTTTATTAGATGAACTATAGGATCCCAAGCTGGTGATAGAGATAAGCTTGTTTCTATCCTATTAACATTTGAATATTTCATTATCACAATGGCCTCACGCAACATTCTAGGAATGGATCTCTTCTCCTTAGCGAGAACCAAAGCCTTACCGCAAATGTTTTTTGAAAAGATTTGTCCCCCTGAGTTTCTAGCCGGTCTCAAAATGGGTATGTGCCCCAGGTAGGAAGGTTCCTAACAATACAATCATACAAAGGAAGGACAGAGGCGTAGGGATAGAACCGACGTAGATTATTTATTTTGTTTCTTGTCTTCATTTTGAAAATGCACGTAATGGTATCCTGTGTTTTCGCCATAAATTGTATTGCCGAATTTCATTTCCCAACCAACCAAGACCGACCAAGTGTCATTCGGCCGAATAACTTTTGGCAACTTATTAATTCGCAACCATTTCATTTCCCAAACCCATAGTTGGGAAATAAGACTTACCCACTAGTTGGGTTCGGTTAGGTTGGATTATGTAAAGTTGGGAAATGAAATTCACTAACAAATGACACTTCTGCGAAAAGTTGGTTGGGAAGTGAAAAGGCAGAGAACCACTTGTAATGAATAACTAGCTTAATTTGTATTTTAGTATGTTGTACATCCACCCTTAAAATATAATATTGTCTGTGGTTAAGTAAATTTTTCTTTGTGGGTAGTTTTTGTACTTATCTTTCTTATTTTGTTTGTTCGAAACATCGGGATGAAGTTCAATTTAATTAATAGACGAGAGTTTATCCGTTTCTATACTTTTATTTCATGAGCAATCATCTCGAAAATATTAAAGTGATTAATTTTATTAACAATGTTTAACTTTTTAATTTTTTTATTTGGACATATTCAAAGTAGGTTTTTCTTTTTTTAGTATAGGTATATTATACAAAGTTAACGTTGTGTTTATATTATAATAATTAGCTACAAATGATTATTAATGAAGATAATTGATACTGCAGATATAGACTGAGCAAAAGTAGTATAAAGATAGAAAAACATACTGTTTTGATGATGATGATGATGAATTAACTACATGATTATTAATGAAGATAATTGATACTGCAGATATAGACTGAGCAAAAGTAGTATAAAGATAGAAAGACATACTTTAAGTCCAGCGTGGGCGTTTCTTTATTATTTAATAGGATCTCATTATGTTTTCTATATGTAGGAACCAAGTTCATATTGCGTTTATATTATTATAAATATTATAATAATTTATCTTCATGGTTATGAATAAATGATTGATACTTTAGATACAAGATAAATAACTAAAAAATGTTATCAGTCTCAAACGTGCAAGATAGAAGTACTTATAGATTTTTTAGTTGTTTATCTTGTTTAAACTGGGCTCAATTATGTTATACTTTGCTAAAACTATACATTTTATAAAAGTCTAATTATGATTTTTCAAGATAAAACTATACTTATACGTTTCGTTTTAAATTTAATTATTTCATTTTTGATTATTACTCTTCAAGTGGTTTGATTTTCATATTTAATTCCTTTAAGTCTCTTCTCATTTTTAACGAAACATTTGAAACGTCGTGTGTTTTGTTTCGCGATTCCATTAAAGTCACTTTAAAAGTCATCCTAAAAATGTTGGCAATACATTTAATGCATTTGAAAATACTTACAATACGAAAACAAATAGTGTTACACCACTGGGCTCATTGAAATTATCTAAAGCATGTGGTTTAACACTTTATTACTGTTACTTTTAGTAAACTTAAAATGGGTTACTGCGTTTTTGCAATCCACAAAAACGATAGAAAAATGCTATTTCATACATTTGTTGACGTCGGTTACTACGTGTTTGCTAACTGTAAAAAAACAACCAAAACGTAGTAACCCACATAACTCCACTTGTAATAACTTATGGTGAAATTTATTTAAATGAAATTAAAGACCAAAAAAATGTGGATATTGTGTCAAATTTTTAATAAGATGTGTCCATAAATACGAAAGTTATGATTTTTTTTTCAAAACTCGGGAGGTTTTTCGGCTCTGGTGAACAATTTCATTTTTGTGGGTTACTACGTGTTTGCTTTTCGCCGTCGATATTTTTTTCGGATTTACTTTTATTTGGTTTTGAATGGACATTATAAAACTATTATAATCATTTACTTCCAATTTATTAACTTTTTTCCTCAGATAGGCGAATTCCAGGTAGTCAAGGTTATTACGAAAACGTTTCCATTTTCTATGGGCTTTCCATTTACGACGTATTAAAGTTATTAAAGGTTTACTGTACCAAGAGGGGTAATGTTTAGAGGATTGATTAGTTTGTTTTTTGGGAATAAACAAATTAATACAATCATGCAGCTTTTGATAACAGCATTCCACAGCTTGATTTATTGTATTACAAGAGGCAAACAATTGGTACCAATTTACTTCAGGTAGATAATTATTTATTTTTTCATAATTGCCCTTGTAATATAAAAGTTTTGTAGTATCTATTTCTCGTAAAGGTAAAATCTGTAAGTCATAGGGTACAATCAAAAAACTGGGATGAAATCTGTCCTCTTTAAAATTGGATTAATTTTGTTATTAATGTCAATAGAAAAATTTGAGAATACAAGAAGCCATACAAAATACTTCCTGGGATATTGTGGCAAATATGGTGAATCATGCTCAGCATCATTGACTACCATCATCATCATCATTACTTAAGAGCTACGCTCTTATCGGTCGCCATTCCTCTTTATTCTGTGCAAGCCTTTTGACATCTGAGAGCTCGACAGCTACTTTTTCCTTTTATTGGCTGAGGTATGTAATTCTTGGTTTTCCTCTACTTCTCTTGCCCTCGACCTTCCTCTCTAGGATATTCAGAAATAATCTGTCGTGTCGTATCAGGTGGCCCATCATCGTGCCTCTCCTATTCTTTACTGTTTCCAGTAGGCATCGCTTTTCTCCTACCATTTCGAGTACTTCCTCATTCGTCTTTCTTTCCGTCCAGCCTACCAATTTTTATTATTATTGAAGACGCGATCCAAATGTACAAACATTTTGAGAATTACACTGCTAACCCTACAGGGTGCTTAAACAAGTTGCCATCGCACTAATCGAATCGTTGTCATTGTCGCACAAATATGAATGAGTAACAGAGAGGGAAAACTACGCTACGCTACTAAGCGTCAGCGATTGGCAACTTGGCTACGCGTCCAGAGGTCATATTTATCTGAGAAATACTGGTTAGAAGATCTGCTACAAATCGAAAAATAAATGAGAATTTTATTTGAAATTATATTCAGATTAATCAGAAGATTTAATCAAATTATTACTTATTTATTATACGGGATGTTTTGCCAGTTTACATAATAAAGACAAATAGTATTAGTATGTGTACCGGCAAGGGGGTGTCACTCCGCGATTCCGTCGCGCGGCTACAAGTACAGTCGACGTCAAAGATATATTTACAATTGAATGTTACAAAAATATCCTTACATTTAAATAAGTTGTCATATAATGCGACAAATACTCGTTCACGTGAAATATGATAATTTCATGTTATCAACCATAATGCCTAATATATGTTTACATCTATTAATTCGTAAAACTTGTTGTAAAATCTGACTTATCATTGTTTATACAATATATGTCAAAATTATGTTTCCAATCAATGTGCCAAACAACATACACGAGAAGAACAACATTTCAAACTTTACGTTTCATGATGCATTAAAAGTTTTACGCATTCTGCTACATAAATATCTTGACTTCCTTACTTAGCCTGTTTATTTTTTTCTTAATTCGTTAACCTCATAATATATAAATTTATAATACTAGCCTAGTTTTTATTTAAGTAACCTTCTTGGTATAATCTTCGTATTGCTTCTTAGTTGTTTTTATTTCAAATGACGAATATTGCATTCTATATACGAGTATGATCTTTCAAGAAGTGTTTTATCTTTTCGAGTGTCATTCATTGCTTTGTCATTGATGTAGCATTGTAAAAATAGATTTTCATCAACTAATGAATATGGCGTACCGTTTAGATGACCACACAAAGCACAGAATAATTACCATGCGAGAAAATGGAGCTACGGTTACGGATACATCTGAGGAACTAGGGATTTCGGTAAGTTTCGCTGTGAGAACAATACAATAGGTACATACTTCGTAAAACAATTATTTTATGAGACATATTATATTGATTATATTCTTCCTATTTTAGCGACCAACGGTGTATCTGTGGTGCCAGAGATGGGGCAACGAGGGAACAGTAAAATGTCACACGTCTAAGTCCGTAAAAAAAAAACCTCAGCAGAGACAGATAGAGCCCTAATAGAAAGTGTAATGGTTCAGCGATTTATAAGCGTGCCTACATATGCGGCGGAGTTAAATGTTAGTGCTAATACCATCAGGAGACGGTTGAAGAATGCAGGACTTCGCCGTAGAATCCCGGCAAGAAAACCGCATTTAACTGATAGACACAAACGGATGCGATTGAATTTTGCCAATACATATCGAGATTTTGACTTCGAAGACGCAGTTTTTGTAGACGAAAAGGTCTTCACAACACGCCAAGATGGACGCGTGTCCCTTTATCGTCTCGAAAACACGCGCTATGATGAGCAAAATGTCTTGGCTGATAGAAGAAGTGGGCGTCTATCTCTCGGTTTTTGGGGGTGGATTTCGAGTTCGGGTCCAGGTGAACTTGTCGAAATCACGACACGCATGAATGCAAAAAATTACCTAGAAATACTGAGAGATGTCTTGCTACCAACACTAAAAGCTACATTTGGCGATAAAAAAATATATTTGGTGCAAGACAAC
>JALPQI010023592.1:0-18634 GCA_025490895.1 Thaumatotibia leucotreta
ATGATCACGCGACGCGGTTGTAAACTGTAACTGTCATGCCACTTTTTATCAATAAAATAAAATAAATAAAATGCGTCCAAACGCATAGGTGGACTGGGGTCTGGACTCAGGTAATGAAAATACCTTTGTCCAGCAGCGGGACTGAGAAAGGATAATAATGTGTTTATGTGTTCTGTCAGATGTACCTGATGATGGCTCAAACAATTTCCTTTAGTTTTTAATTTATTCGCTCCCTCGAACGTGTCACAAGCAGTTAAAATACCTGAATTGTTTATATTCCTGATAAACTTCAGCTATCTAAAAATAACAAAATTTGTCGTTGACATGAAAAACCTACTCCGTAACATTCAATATTTAGTAACCGTCCCACTACCCGCTAACCCGAACCGCGAAAAACTCTTTGCCTTTTTTCTGTGGTAAAAAATTTAGTGACGTTATTTGGGGGATGGTCCCCTAGGAAATATCGGCTCTACGTGACAAATGCGATCTCGGGTATCCACGAAAATATACCGCATTTGATGTATTGGACACTGCGTATCCGATTCTATTATTCTAAGCAGTCCGAATGAGACATAAATGTTTTCAATGAATATCCTTGTATGAACAACTGACATTTTAAGTAAGTCACATACTTAATACGAATCTTTGAGAACATTGTTGTTCAATATCATTATTTTCTGTCTGACTGAAAATGGAATAGGCAACCGATTAGTCAAATAAAGAGAATCAATTAGTTAATGATCTAGTGTCATTTGTAGTAGGCAGCAGGTAATTTGTTGGAAAAAATCTATTAGTTATTAATTGAAATGCGGCACCCAATAAAGGCAAAATCAAATACATGTGTATTTTTATTGTGCCTTTTTGTATGAGTGAATTGGCAAACATTATACATTTAATTACGGCCTTTTTTCCTAAATTCTATGGCTATAAAATGACAACCAGAATAAAAACACTGATTGTGTCTGTGACAAAGTTGTTTTTGGATATCATAACGCATATATAATTTTAAATATAACCTTCAAGGACCAATTATGCAAGCGCTGCAGCTCCAATGCACAGCTGATTCCATTTACAGGTGAATGGAGTGACCTGAATTGCCTAGACTGAGTTTAAATTAAGTTAATGCTGCCGCTTTAGCGACTAGATGTATTAGAGTGTGGCGAGAATACATTTCTTAAACCTGTAAAAAAAAAAATTACCCATGTTTCAGAAGTCTATTTGCGGAACGGTTAATTATTATTTAAATGTTATTTAAACATTTCGTCGGTTGACAAGTAAAAATTAATAAGTAACAAATACCTACTTGAAATAATCCTCGTATCTCAGCTCTGAATCAATACTGACGTGCGAGGTTTCTAATATTATATTGATTTAAACTTTCACGATTATCACTCGTATTTCTGCCTGCGACCACGGGTAACGTCATGCCCAAAACGTCAGAATATAATTAAACGTAAGTTTACGCGATTAAAAGCCGCTTGTCTTTAAAATACGCTAATGTTGGTAGTGACATGATAAAGATCAGTTTCATATATCAAATTAATTTCATCATCTTCACAATATTATATATCAGCCGAAATACGTCCTTTGCTGGACATAGGCCTCTTCAAATGTATGGGTCAAAATTCTTTTCGTTGTCTTCTTTTGTGTCCCTAAAAAACGTGAAGCATTGGTGATTTTCATATGAGATGATGTTTTCTTTCAATTTCTGATAGGTATATGGATTAAAATCTAGCGTTGTAATAGGGTAAATCTATCTGGACTTTCCCAGGAAAACAACACATTCAAAATAAATGTTTATTTCTTTCACTTAGACTCTAGTAAGCAGTATTGGTATCTTATTTGGTGATGTTTGGTCGATTACGCTAATAAGAATTTACTCGGAGCTATCTAATTTAAGTTAATTTTGAACCGGCTCGAAAATGTTTAAGGTTGCTTTTTTTTTAAATTGAATATTGATATGGGCTTAGCTGGTTCGCGGCTCACGACGGCGACTCCAGTGCCCTCGACGTCCCCGTTGCTCAGCCACTCGCTCAGATGACCGCCCACAACCGGGCCCGTACTAGACTCCTCCTGTCGGAGGAAAATTGTTTAGCGGGGTTGGTGTTAGCAAATGTCAACTCCGGAGGGACAGTCACTCGGCATGAGACTCGGCGGTCGGGTCACGTCATACGGATGCCCAAAACAATATGAGGAAAATTGTCCAGCGGAATATTGGAAGGCGACAAATGTCGACTCGAGGCGTTACAGTAGCGTCACTATATCTGCGGCCCAAATCGCCAACGCACGGGAAATCGTCTCAACGTCGGCACGCGGCCCTGAGACCGAACAGGAGAAACGGTATTGCCCCGTATAAAACCCAAAATAAGGGAACGCGACGTCTGCGCTGTTTGCTACAAGAAAGATCTGCCAGCCATCTTGACTTGCATTTCCGATCACGCCGCGGGTTTGCCAGTAACGAAATCCAATTCACCGCAGGAAGAGACCAATACGAGGAAAAGGAAAACAAGACAATTATAACACTCCCGTATGGTTTGAGATGCGAAAAAAATAATAATTTCGCAATAACATATCTTCCGTCACTAACTCAAATACAAGAAACCAGAAGTCACCATCCTGGCAACACAAAATTCCGACATCCGAGTTGTTTGAGGCACGAATTTAAGCGCACATAATTATTACGTAATTCGCACCCGGGTGTAAAGTCGTTTATACATTACAGCGTGAAAAAGAAATACACAGATTTTTTTTATGTACAGAGTCGAAATAGCAACTAAAAGGGGTCCATATTGGCACTTATACAATTTTTTCTTCGAATATTTTTACTAATACCGTTTTTTACTTATAATCATCATTACTCCGAAAAATTTTTCTCATACTTTTTTTCTTACTAAAAATTATACTTCTACCTACAATGTTCATAACGATTTTTATTTCGAAATTTTATCCTCCTAAAGTCGTCAAGTAGATTAATCTATACTCATAAAGTTATTTGAAATAAATCGTTTATTAATAAACATTTTCCCATTAGGTTCACTCTGTTGTGGTATAATTCTTTTATGAATAACATAAACTTTGTAGTCATAATGGGCTTTGTGCAGAAACTGTTGTGACATACTCAACTTTAGCATATTTCTTTGTGGCAGATTTCGAGTTGTTCGAATATTATTCGAGCACAATTTCGATGCTCCTATTTATGATGAGGCATAATCTGGATGTGCATAAAAAGGTTCGGCATAGTTTGTTTTAGCATAACAGAGAAGGAATAATTACAACCTCTCAATATAATCGAGGTAGTAGTAATATTCTGTACGTTACTTACTGTGTTACTGAGCTGAGTACTTTCTAGGTTGACAAAAAACAATAACCTCGAAGACTAAGGCGGGAGCGAAGCTCCCGCCTTAGTCTTCTAACCTAACCTATCCGAGTCGGATCTGCCCCGGAAGGTTTTGTTCGCTCGCTTCGCTCGCTCACTGCAGAAATTTTCACCCTCGCAGCAAATTCTGCCTGACGAAAAAGGCAAGTTTCGAACATGTGGCTACATGCCCAAAAAAAAATGCAAATCTAATTTCTGTCTTATAACACTCGGCGTAATTAATGATATGCCAAGATAGTTTCGGACAAAATAATATTCGAAAAATGTTATTTAAGCCAAGTGATGTTTCTGTCTCATTAAGTTGATGCCAAAATAGATTATACCAAGTCTGTTATGTCCTAAGCGTTTCGGACAAAAAAGTTTAGAGGGAACCCGTTTAGTACAGTACCTACTCTGCCACAACCTGATTTGTGCAGGTAGCTAGTTTACAGTAGGTAATAGTACGATTTATATTTAATTAAACAAAAATAATTCATACATAAAACCAGTACAGATAAAAATAAATACCTATAACATTAGAATATATAGCATAAAATAAGTATAGTGAAAAATTATATAAACATAAAAGTTAGTACTAAAACTATGTATGAAAAACAATATTATGAACATAAATAATTCTATGTGATGATGATTATGAACAGAGATTATTCTAAATACCGATCATTATGAAGTTAAATTGTATAAGAAAAATTATCCAATAATCTAAGTTGCAATTTTATAAATACTTTGGCGCACCCAACTAAAAGCGTGACAGAGTGGCATGAAACAAGACAACGAAAATAATTTTGACCCATTTGCCACAATGACTGGTCCTGTGCCACACGAATCTAGCGGACTTCTGCGATTTGTTCACATACATAGATGTAACTGTTTACTCTTAAAGTTAAAGAGATTATCATGTTTACATTTCCATACTGTAATGAAATGTCAAAGACAGAAAATGATACTAGATATAATTTAAATCTGACCATGTACAAGCTGTGTACATATAATTATAGTAATAAGTTTAGGCTAATTGACATTAACAATTATGTTAATAAGAATAAGTATTATTTTCCTATTATTTCTATGACTAAAGGTAAGTTTTACCTTTCTAATTATTGTAAGAGACAAATAGCTCTGTCGCTATCCTATTGTTTTGATATATCTGCCAAAAATTTGGCAAATAACTGTGCTCCTATTGAGCAATCAATTATGAACTCGGAATTGGTTCCAATTTTAACCAATAATTTAAATTAAATGATAAGACAAAAGAGTGCCATATCTCTGGCAAATTAGTCTCTAATAAATTAATTGAAAATTGTAATAATAATAGAAAACTCATCCACCTGGTTCATCAAAATATTCAGTGTATTAGAGGAAAAGATTTGCAGATTGAACTTTTTTTAAATGAATTTAATATTGATATTCTATGTATAACTGAACATTGGTTAAAAAGTAATGAAGTGGTGCCTCAGTTTAATAATCACCAGGTGGCTAGTTCGTTTAACAGACTTAGTTCCATACATGGTGGGTCATTAATTATTTTAAATAAACAATTAAAATTTAAGGAACGTAAGGACATTGTTTCTCTGTCTGTTGAACGGACTATAGAATTGAGTGCTATTGAATTAGATAAATTTATTGTTGTATGTGTGTACAGGCCGCCTTTAAGTAATTTTGAGCAATTTGAAAGTGTAATGGAATCTGTGCTTCATAAAATATCAGTTTGCGGTAAGAAGTTACTTATATGCGGCGACTTTAATGTAAACCTTTTAGAAAATTCAACAACAAGTACAAGATTGTTGAATCTATTTAAGTCTTCTAAACTCAACCACATTTTTATGGAGCCTACTCGTATCAGTGCAACTAGTGCGACTTGTATTGATAACATTTTTACTGATATTTTTCCTGTTAATAAAAAAGTAATCAGTAATTTAGAGTCAGATCATTTAGGTCAATTAATAACGTTTGAGACCATCAGGAAAAATAACATTAGAAAACAAATTACTTTTGTGCCAGTAACCACAAGCCGTGTTGAACGAATGAAAGAAAGTTTAGTGCAGACGCTACCTACTCTGTCTTTCAACATTAACTCCAATGACATGTATAATTCATTCTTTCACATTTTTATGAAACATTACAACAAAATATTCACTTCCAAAAATATTGTGGTTGGTGGTGCATCTGCTTTTAGTGAGTGGGCAACTGCGGACTTGTACGAACGTAGACGAGCACTGTATGCATTGTATGAGGAACGGCGGTTTAATACGAGTGATGAATTTAAAGAACACGTCAAACAATATTCTAAGAAATTTAAGATTGATTGTAATAAAGCTAAGCGCGATTATTTGTCCCAAAAAATTAAAAATAGTTCCGACATCATTAAATCAACCTGGAAAGTGATTAATGCGGAGACTGGTCGATCAAAGCACAGATTCCAAGATCCTAAATTAAAAATTAATGGCAAAATTATAGAGTCAAGTTTAGAAGTAGCAACAGAATTTGAGCACTTTTTCACCGATATACCAGTCTCCATAACTAAGGATTTAAATTCATCACCCTCGGCTGCCACTATATTATTAAGAGATAACGTCCCTATGTGTAGTAACGACTTTAATTTTGAACATATTCAAATCTCAGATGTAATAAAGGCATTTAAATCCATCAATGTCAAAAAAACTTCTGACCTCTGGGGAGTCTCTGTTCATGTCGTCAAATCCCTTATTGAAATCGTAGCACCTGAATTGGTAGTAATATTTAATCAATGTGTTGATTGTGGTGAGTTTCCTGATCTTATGAAACATAGTAAAGTAACTCCTTTATTCAAATCCGGTAGCACTTCTGACCCCACTAATTTTAGACCTATATCTGTGCTACCAACGTTCAGCAAAATCTTTGAAAAAATAGTTTTATCGCAATTAACTAAGCACTTTAACGTAAACAATTTAATGCATAACAAGCAATTTGGTTTTACTCGGGGGCGCTCAACATCCGACGCTGGTGTAGAATTAATTAAACAAATATTTGATGCCTGGGAGGAATCACGAGATGCTTTAGGTATCTTCTGTGATTTGTCCAAGGCCTTCGACTGCGTTTGTCATGAAACATTGATCAGGAAGCTAGACCATTATGGAGTTAAAGGATCAGCGTTAAATTTACTGGAATCTTATTTACGCGGTAGAATACAAAGGGTTGATGTGAATGGACAGCGATCACCGGGGTCATTGGTCTCCACGGGTGTACCACAGGGATCTATATTGGGGCCTTTCCTTTTCCTTATCTACATAAATGACTTGCCACATCTCATAGAGACCCACCATGACATAGTATTGTTTGCTGACGACACCTCACTTATTTTTAAAGTCAAACGACAGCAACAAGCTTGGAATGATGTAAACAATGCTATTTCGAAAGTAGTAAACTGGTTTAATATGAATAACTTAATGTTGAATGAGAAAAAAACTAAATGTATTAAATTTGTTACAAGTAACGTAAAACATCAACAGGCTAGTATATTTGTGAAAGGTGAGGAATTGGAAATAGTTGAAAGTACAGTCTTTCTTGGTATAACACTAGACTCTAAGCTTCAGTGGGGTCCTCACATATCTAATCTCTCGAATAAACTGAGTTCTGCAGCTTTTGCAGTGAGCAAGATCCGTCAATTAACTGACGTTGATACAGCTCGGTTAGTATATTTTAGTTATTTTCATAGCATTATGTCGTATGGCATTTTATTATGGGGCAGTGCTGCCAATTCAGAGACTAACACTATCTTTGTTCTGCAGAAGAGGGCTATTCGAGCGATATATAAAATGAGCCCTAGAGACTCACTTAGAGATAAGTTTAAGGTTATTAATATAATGACATTGTATTCTCAATACATCTATGAGAATATTATGTATGTACATAAAAATATTATGAATTTTAGGAAAAACTGTGACATACATAATATTAATACTAGAAACAAACATGAGCTCGCAGTACCCGCCACTCGGCTCCATAAAATTAGGAAATCATTCATGGGTAATTGTGTAAGATTTTATAATAAACTTCCAGTAAATGTTACTGAATTTTCAGTCAACAAATTTAAGCATTTTGTAAAGCGTAAACTTATATCTAAAGCTTATTATAGTACAGAAGACTACATGAATGATAAAACACCGTGGGAGTAATTTAGGATTTAATTATTAGTTTGTTAAAGTCATGACATTCAATTACGATAATTTACGCTTGGAGACCCTATACATCTCCAAACGTGCATTATATAATGTTATTATTATATACCTATTCGGAGAGAAACCTTACTTCTCTATAAATTATTACTTATAAATGTTGTGACTTTTAGAGACTTTACATCTCTTGTTATTATTATTATATTTCAATTTATTTAAAATCAATTTTATGTATTTTTTTTAATGCATGTTAGTTGTAAGATGTACCATCATTGTTTGAAAAAATAATTCCCGCCAAGTTTCTTACCGGTTCTTCTTGGGTCAGCGGTGTAGGATTCGAACCGGAAGTAGTTTTCATATCTAGACGATTCAAAAGAGTTTGTTGCTATTCCAATTTGAATAAAGAATTATTTGACTTTGACTTTGACTTTGACTTTGTAACTTTGTCAGCCTCCGTAGCCTAGTTGGTAGTGACCCTGCCTATGAAGCTGGAGGTTTCGGATTCGAATACCGGCGAGGGCATTATTTCGTCGCTGTTCCAACAAAAGTCGCTATGTGTTTTATTGCTACTTTACAGGAGACACAAAAAACTGTTAATTTTTAAATTTTGTTCACTCAAAGTAGTCCAATATTTTATTTTGATAAATATGTTCAGTTTAAAATATTTTAATGTTTTATATAAAATTAAATCTCAGTTTATTAACGAGAAAAATAAATATTACCAATAATTTATCTCATAGCTATTTTTGTTACAGTCGTCCAAAGTCTTTATGTGTCTTATTTGTAACTTGGTTGAAATAACTAATTACGAAAATTTACACATCTTTATCATATTCGTTACATAGTTATTTTTATGAAAGACCTTCACTAAAACCAAATTAAACATGTTTCAATAATAATAGTGATAGGAAAATTTCGCTAAGTGTCGTAAGACGTTGCCTCAAGCATAGTCTACGAACTCGATGTACTACTAAAATATCGCTATGTGCGGAAAAGTAAATAATATATCGTGCCAGATTTGTTCTTATTTACTTCATAAAAAATACTCGCTTACTATTGACATAAAGTTCAAAATGGCGTTAAAATAAAAAAAAAATCACAAAGCGTCTTTTGTAGGCACAGCGACGATTTGTGTATTTATTTATCACAAATATATATTATGTTCCTTGGTCATGGCTGTCTATGTATGTAAGTATCTATATAATATGTATCTTCTTTTATATATATCGTCACCTGGTACCCACAATACATCACAAGCCTTAATTGAGCTTACCGTGGGACTAGGTCGATTTGTGTAAGATGTCTCAAGATATTATCATTTTTATAACTTAATCATGATACACTATGCAAAAATGACTATTACAATGCAGAAACTCAAATGCACTACTCAGAAAGTGCGTATTTAATAGTACATTACTATAGAGGACGGGAAACGAAGGGTTACAGGCCAAGTAGATGGGTGCGCCAAAGTATTTATAAAATTGCAACTTAGATTATTGGAACTCCGAAAATTTTTCTTATACAATTTAACTTCATAATAATCGGTATTTAGAATAATCTTTGTTCATAATTATCATCACATAGAATTATTTATGTTCATAATATTGTTTTTCATACATAGTTTTAGTACTAACTTTTATGTTTATATAATTTTTCACTATACTTATTTTATGCTATATATTCTAATGTTATAGGTATTTATTTTTATCTGTACTGGTTTTATGTATGAATTATTTTTGTTTAATTAAATATAAATCGTACTATTACCTACTGTAAACTAGCTACCTGCACAAATCAGGTTGTGGCAGAGTAGGTACTGTACTAAACGGGTTCCCTCTAAATTTTATTTGTCCGAAACGCTTAGGACATAACAGACTTGGTATAATCTATTTTGGCATCAACTTAATGAGACAGAAACATCACTTGGCTTAAATAACAATATTTAGAATATTATTTTGTCCGAAACTATCTTGGCATATCATTACTCCGAGTGTTATAAGACAGAAATTAGATTTGTGTTTTTTTTTTGGGCATGTAGCCACATGTTCGAAACTTGCCTTTTTCGTCGTGCAGAATTTGCTGTGAGGGTGAAAATTTCTGCAGTGAGCGAGCGAAGCGAGCGAACAAAACCTTCCGGGGCAGATCCGACTCGGATAGGTTAGGTTAGAAGACTAAGGCGGGTGCTTTGCTCCCGCCTTAGTCTTCGAGGTTATTTTTTTTAGCAACCTAGAAAGTACTCAGCTCAGTAACACAGTAAGTAACATACAGAATATTACTACTACCTCGATTATATTGAGCGGTTGTAATTATTCCTTCTCAGTTATGCTAAAACAAACTATGCCGATACTTTTTATGCACATCCAGATTATGCCTCATCATAAATAGGAGCATCGAAATTATGCTCGAATAATATTCGAAGAACTCGAAATCTGCCACAAAGAAATATGCTAAAGTTGAGTATGCCACAACAGTTTCTGCACAAAGCCCATTATGACTACATAGTTTATGTTATTCATAAAAGAATTAGACAGAGTGAACCTAATGGGAAAATGTTTATAAATAAACAATTTATTTCAAATAACTTTATGAGTATAGATTAATCTACTTGACGACTTTAGGAGGATAAAATTTCGAAATAAAAATCGTTATGAACATTGTAGGTAGAAGTATAATTTTTAGTAAGAAAAAAAGTATGAGAAAAATTTTTCGGAGTAATGATGATTATGAGTAAAAAACGGTATTAGTAAAAATATTCGAAGAATAAATTGTATAAGTGCCAATATGGACCCCAAGTAGATATATCTGGCCGAAGGAACTGAGGCCAGATAGTGATACGCGGCCTGCAACCCTGTTTCTCGCCGAGATTTGTATAGTGCTTTTCTCAAACTTGCCATGAAATAAAACAAACTGATTTCGCCGAACCATACTACTTAATTTATAAATATACCAATAGTACAGTATCGAATCACATTAAAAAAAAACATTCGCGCCAAACTTTTTTTTTAATCTGTTTGAGGTCTCCTTTTACCTGTTGGTATAGACATTATTTCTAAGGTTTTTTTTTTTTCTGTGGCTGAATGTCAAGGCCTATTGTCACAATTTGACGTTTCAAAACAAAAGACAGTTTGTTTGCAGTCCTAGGTGTGAAATAAATACATGAAATCTCTTTACATATCATCTTAGCTCATGACACCGGATACATAGTATTTCCGGGCTTAATTTAAAGTAAGTAACATCAACATTCCGTAGCAAGTTTGAGAAAAGTGCATTTTTGGAAGATTTCACGATAAATTGCGAGTTGTAATAACAATATTTTTCAATTATTTTTAAAACAAATTGAAAAATATGTTGGACAGTTTGAAGTGTAAGGCTTGTTCACGAAATAAAGTAGCCATTGCTGTATATTTCTTTTTTTTTGTATGAGACCATACCTTTGTATGGGTGTTATTACAAAGAAGGGCTCTTTGTCTATCTTCTCGGACGCTGTGGTTGATATTTATATCATTTTTTCCATAATTATGGACTTTTATTTAAACTTCTGGATTTAAGTAGTGTTTTATTTTTATTTTACCATTTTGGGTCATTTAGTTTCCCTATGGGTCTTAACTAAACTACAATACCGATACTATAATAAATTGTGAATTTCGTATCTACAATTTTTATTAACTATTTCAAGTCTAACACTGTTGAAATCGTCTCTAAAGTTCACACTTTTTTGGGCCTGAACTTTTTTACTTTTTTACTGTACTTTAAAATAATTGAACAAGGGCACACTTTCAACGGCTAAATAGCTGATATCTCCAAAACGATCCGCTTAAAGAAAAAAGTTTCTTTAATTTTTGAAGACGTTTCTTTTGATGTCTCATACGCTTACGATTATGTACAGTCGAGTTCATAAATATATGAACAAATCCAAGGCTTCCAAAATAAAAGAGCATAGAAAGATACAAATTATTATGCATCTGAAGTCTGAACAAATTTACCAATCAAAAATATGTGTACATATTACCTGTCAAAATAATCCCAGCATGTGTCACATTAATATTTAGCAACTGAAAAGCAAAAATTATATAACTATGTGCAACTTCACAAATATCAACGCAAAACCTTTTTCGTATATTTTGACAGTCATCAAAAAGTCTCTTCGGATCTCGGTTTGTTAGACTGACAGCGTGGGTTAACCCCTCGGGCCTTCTGCCCTCGGGATAGTGTGGACTGTAGCCTCGGGACTACGGCCCTCGGTTTGTTAAACTGACAGCGTGAGATAACCCCTCGGGCTTTCGGCCCTCGGGATCGCGTGAACTGTGTTCTCGAGCCTACGACCCTCGGGTTCATAGACTGACAGCGAAGGTTAACCCCGAGGGCCGAAGAGCCTACGACCCTCAGGTCCATAGACTGACAGCGAAGGTTAACCCTTCGGGCCTTCGGCCCTCGGGATCGCGTGAACTGTGTCCTCGAGCCTACGACCCTCAGGTTCATAGACTGTCAGCGAGGGTTAACCCCTCGGGCCTTCGGCCCTCGGGTTCGCGTGAACTGTGTTCTCGAACCTACGACCCTCAGGTTCATAGACTGACAGCGAAGAATAACCCCTCGGGCCTTGGGCCCTCGGGATCGCGTGAACTGTGTTCTCGAGCCTACTACCCTCAGGTCCATAGACTGACAGCGAAGGTTAACCCTTCAGGCCTTCGGCCCTCGGGATCGCGTGAACTGTGTCCTAGAGCCTACGACCCTCAGGTTCATAGACTGACAGCGAAGGTTAACCCCTCGGGCTTTCGGCCCTCGGGATCGCGTGAACTGTGTTCTCGAACCTACGACCCTCAGGTTCATAGACTGACAGCGAAGGTTAACCCTTCGGGCCTTCGGCCCTCGGTATCGCGTGAACTGTGTCCTAGAGCCTACGACCCTCAGGTTCATAGACTGACAGCAAAGGTTAACCCCTCGGGCTTTCGGCCTTCGGGATCGCTTGAACTGTGTTCTCGAACCTACGACCCTCAGGTTCATAGACTGACAGCGAAGGTTAACCCCTCGGGCTTTCGGCCCTCGGGATCGCGTGAACTGTGTTCTCGAACCAACGACCCTCAGGTTCATAGACTGACAGCGAAGGTTAACCCCTCGGGCTTTCGGCCCTCGGGATCGCGTGAACTGTGTTCTCGAACCTACGACCCTCAGGTTCATAGACTGACAGCGAAGGTTAACCCCTCGGGCCTTCGGCCCTCGGGATCGCGTGAACTGTGTTCTCGGACCTACGACCCTCAGGTTCATAGACTGACAGCGAAGGTTAACCCCTCGGGCTTTCGGCCCTCGGGATCGCGTGAACTGTGTTCTCGAACCTACGACCCTCAAGTTCATAGACTGACAGCGAAGGTTAACCCCTCGGGCCTTCAGCCCTCGGGATCGCGTGAACTGTGTTCTCGGACCTACGACCCTCAGGTTCATAGACTGACAGTGAAGGTTAACCCCTCGGGCTTTCGGCCCTCGGGATCGCGTGAACTGTGTTCTCGAACCTACGACCCTCAGGTTCATAGACTGACAGCGAAGGTTAACCCCTCGGGCCTTCGGCCCTCGGAATCGCGTGAACTGTGTTCTCGAACCTACGACCCTCAGGTTCATAGACTGACAGCGAAGGTTAACCCCTCGGGCCTTCGGCCCTCGGGATCGCGTGAACTGTGTTCTCGAGCCTACGACCCTCAGGTCCATAGACTGACAGCGAAGCTAAACCCCTCGGGCCTTCGGCGCTCGGGATCGCGTGAGCTGTGTCCTCGAGCTTACGACCCTCAGGTTCATAGACTGACAGCGAAGGGTAACCCCTCGGACCTTCGGCCCTCGGGATCATGTGGCCTGTAGCCTCGGGCTTACGGCCCTCGGTTTGTTAGGCTGACAGCGTGGGTTAACCCCTCGAGCCTTCTCACGATCGTGTGAACTGAGTCCTCGAGCCTACGGCCCTAGGGTCCATAGACTGATAGCGTGGGTTAGCCATTCGGGCCTTCAGCCCACGGTTTGTTAGACTGACAGCGTGAGTTAACCCCTCGGGCCTTCGGCCCTCGGGTTTGTGTGGATGGTGACCTTACTCCTGCAGCCCTCCTGTTGATATACACTGGCAGCGGGTATTAATGCCTCGGCCCTCGGGTTCGTTTAGACAGGGGCCTCGGGCCTCCGATCCTCGGGTTGATAATCTGACAGCGTGGGTTAACTCCTCGGGCCTTCGGCCCTCGGGTTCGTGTAGACAGTGGACTCGTGCCTACGGCCCTCGGGTTGATAGGCTGACATTGTGGGTTGACCCCTCGGGCCTTTGGCCCTCGGGTTCATGTGGGGAGTACTTGATTGATCCGATTGGCTACAGGATATACTGAATGCTCCAAGCTCTGTCTTCTTATAGCTTATCATCGACCATAAAACGACATTTCGTCATAAGCCCGATTGGGATTTGGCCCTAAGTCGAAGCTCGGTTTCAGCCTTCGTGGTCTTGACGCCTCACCTTTGAGCCTTGGGCCCTCAGGCTCGGTTTGTTTAATTACTGCATATATTAAATGCTTGGCAATATGTCTCGGTCTCGGCCATAAAGCCAGTATTTCATGAAAAATACGATCGGTCATCGGCACTGCTTGAAACTCGCCCTTTGCAGCCTTAACGCCTCTGCTTCGGGCTTTCGGTCCTCGGGCTCGACTTATTTGAATACTGAATAAATATTATATTGAATGCTAGAACGCGTCGGGCTCGGACCACTGTTCTGTTTTCTCATAGTTCGGCCTACGACCTCCTTACTCTGTATATTTGACATGTATTTTTATTGTTTCTGTGATTGGGTCGGCCCTCCTGCTGCAAGGCCGAATCACTTGGGCCCCTGGAGTGGGTTTCCGGGCCTTCAACCCTCTGCTGGATCGGCCTTCTTCCTCCCAACCTAAAGTTCACCCTTCGGGCTTACTGAACTACTCGGGATTTAAACTTTTCGCCCCAGCACACTGCCATCTTAGATTATTTTCCAACTTTTTCCGAATATTACTCTTTTGGGTTTCTCAACTCAAAACCTAGGAGGTTTTTGCATACACTGCACTGACGCTAACTGCCACGCGTTCAGCAACTGAAGTCCTCCGGTTAACTTAGGGTAATTCATGCTATGAATATGACTTTTATGATGCTCTCAAGCCTCATCTTAATTTTTACCCTGAACTCCTTACTTACGCTATGCTTATGCTTTTTAGAATACGTATAATTTTGGCGTTTTGAAATACGACTATCATTTTGTTTGCTGAGGGAAACCACATTATTTTACTACATTTAGAGATATCAAAATTTGAGTAGTATTTGGAAGTTAACCTCAAACGATAGGTACCTAAACCATTTATTTCATTGTGTATGATATTAATTTCTTTGCTACACCGAACACAATACGTTTGTAACTTGGTTGTTAATCTGATATCTTATCACCAAAAGGACCAATTCTAAGAAACCCATTTACCAGACATACATTTGAAAATGTACAACACAGATCACCGAACAGCACGCGTGCGAAGTCGCGGGCACAGCTAGTATATAATAAATCTACATAAAGTATTATCATGTGTTTTGGGAGAGGAGTTTGTTAGTTTTGTTAAATAGTATTTATTTTATAGGGTGACAATATCAAAATCTCTCAAAATTGCAAATTTTCTTAGTCAACTCCTTTGTACGAATAAGCGTCAGGTGCTTATGCTGGCAGTCCCAATAGATGGCACTTCAGTACAAGTTTGAATGTCACATATTGGGACATTCAAAATTATTAACACTCAGTCTTAATAAATGTCAGCCTATCTTAAAATTATGCAAATAATTTAGATATAAGCCAATTATTTCAAAGTTGGGATATGAAGCATTAAAGGTACATACATTAATCATCGTGTAAATGCCCTACTAATGGTTGATATTACCTTATTGATGGCAACTCAAGCTATAATGACGAGTATTGGTACCACCTTACTACCTGCAGCTTGATTTACTGTTCCAGTTCTAGGACACACTCGTTACAACATCTAGAAGTTGACAGAACACAGTCAACTTATAACATCGTTTTCTTAGAACAAAGTAAATTTACGAGAATCCAAACTTGCCAAAATCAGTTTCAGTTTAACAAACAGGCAAAGGCGAAAGTTTCTTCTCTTGAGCACTTTTTGAAAAACACATGAACTCAATTCTCTGAACTTTTGTCAGTTTCCACGGCGTTTTATTGAATTAGTAGGTGTCAAGGTTTTCTTTCTTCACCGCCTTAGGTATATTTTCACCGAACGTTATACATAATTCCTGAAAGACAACGCACTGGAGTTTTTAATTTTTGTAAGATATATTATGTAAGAAATAAAACAAATTCACCCTGAAATAAAACTATGAAAACGGATAAACTCGCGTATATTAACTAATATTAACTTCATTCCGACTTCCGTCCGGTTCGAAATTAGTTAATATACGCGAGTTTATCCGTTTTCATAGTTTTATTTCATGTGTAATCCTCGCGGTAACCGAAGAAAAAAATTCACCCTGATTTAAAGAGTGAAATAGGTGTATCTGCTTATTATTGCTTTGCGGCGAACCAACCACTCAATTTTAAAAATATAACAGAATACGATATAATAATATAATAATACGATATGATTACAGATAAATCATAATTTCCATAATCATTCATTCAGATTCATTCATTCATTTCAATCATTTCAGATAATCATCATTTCCTGCACCAACTTAAATGTCTCTGTTTGGCCCTATGCTTGACTGGTAGAGAATGCCATTTGGCATTAAGTCCGCCATTTGTACAGCATTGTTTGTTTTGTGCAATAAAGTTTAAAAAAAAAAAATAGTTGCATTCCCGTTGCCTGAGAGCTTTTAAGACTCACCAAATGCGTATTGACTCTTTGAAGTTTCAAAATGGTCATTTTTTATTTTGTATGTAAATTGGTACTAGGTTGTATTTAACCCTTAATTTGGCAAATTTCAAAAAAATCGTGCGTTCTATAGATGGCCTCCTCGCCATTGTATAGAGCAGAAAATTCTGTCTTAAAAAATACAAAAAGTGGGTCGAAGACTATGTTCATTGTGACATACATTGCCAAATTCAGGGTTAAGTACTACATACCTACGTATAACTAGGCTGAAACTTCAACTAATTTCCTAAAAATCTCCTAGGCCGTCTATTTTACGTCATAAAACCTCTTTGTCAACGGGAATGCACTTACATAGTTTTATTTACTGGTTTGTAATGTGTTGTAAGGTGTATGTAATGTGCCCATATTATATATTATAGTAAGTTTTTCATTCTCGTGAAACTTTGTGACAAAACCTTGTGTGTCTTTGGTCTACTGATGGTCGCAGAATTGGATTTACATGGTAATATGATAAGTTTATTTTTATACTAAAATTAATGCTTACAATAACGATTATAGTAAACCGACTAGACCCCAAGTTTTATTAGCGAGCGAGAAAAAACGATGACAACAAATATGATTCGTCAATTTATAATAACAACCAGTGCGCAACATGTTAACAGAACATAATTATTTATTTGAACACGATATTTTGCTCATATATAAATCTACGTAAAGTATTGTCATGTGTTTTGGGAGAGGAGTTTGTTAGTTTTGTTAAATAGGTACCTAGTTATTTATTTTATAGGGTCACAATATCAAACTTTCTCAAAATTGCAAATTTTCTTAGTCAACTTCTTTGTATGAGTAAGTGTCAGGTCTTTTTGCTGGCAGTACTAATAGATGGCACCTCAGTACAAGTTTTAATGTTTATCAAAACTATTGAGACATTGAAAATATTAACACTCAGTCCTAATAAATGTCAGCCTGTCTTAAAATTATGCAAATAATTTAGATATAAGCCAATTATTTCTAAGTTGGGATATGAAGCATTAAAGGCACATATATTAATCATCGATTAAATGCCCTAATAGTTGATTTTATCTTATCGATGGCAACTTAGCTATGATGACGGGTATTGGTACAGCCTACCCGAGTACTAGTACTTCCACCTTATATGTAACGTTATAAAAAGTACGTACTGTAAGCTTACCTAGTAACAATGTATGTATTAAAATCCCTTCTAAAATCCCGGGTCGAGATCTTTCAAACATCGCATCGCTTCCATCCATATTAGGCAGATTCGGGAAATCTCTACTGTGCATGTTCTGGTGGATAATCCGGCTTTGGACTCGTTGGCTGTCAAACTTTTCAGCGACTGACATTGCTAACGCAAATCCATCCGTAACATCAACGAAAATAAATACGTACGATACGTGACGTTTGATCCGTATATTTGGGCTTTGTTGTATCAAACCGGACAAATAGAAGTTAACTCGCCCTTGGAAGCTTCTATCGCGTGTTTTTATGTGTATTAATTATAATACGTAGCCATAACCGTCTTATAAAGACTCTTCAGAACCTATTATTTTGTGTTTTGACAACAAACACCTCATGCCAATTTTTAGTGTTCCGTACCCAAAGGGATATAAAACGAGACCGTATTACCAGGCTCCGCTGTCTATTTGTTTGTCTTTCGGTCACCAAGCTGTATCTCAAGAACCGTTATAGTTAGACATGAAATTTGAAATTTTCACAAATGAATTCTGTATTTCTGTTGTCTGTAACAACACATATTAACAGTGTCTTCATAAGAAGGATAGGTATTATATTTGCTGATTTTTCTAAGTGAAGCCTTTTACACTAAAATACAAACAAAAAAAAATAAACAGCACTGTTATAAACGCTTTAATGGTGTCATGTTACTCACTTTTGAAAGTTTGCTGTAATCACACTAAAAAAATATACAAAAATACTTATCGACTTGGAACCATTACATTACCAACACACACTGTTCATAAACTTTATGACCCTTATAATAAAGTCATAGTCAAGATTACGGTAATTGACGTTTACGCCTGTCTGGAAATTACAAACTACCTACCACTCCTGATTCCTCAAAAACTTTTTATTTGGTCGATATTTCTAAAGGTGCATTTAAACCAAACGAGCATTCACTCATTCTATCCCCCACTCTACGAAATCAAGGAATTTCGACGACTCACGTTTTGTGTAACGAACGAATTTCGTAGAGTGTGGGATAGAATGAGCGA